>JAQNCB010000028.1:4895638-4907037 GCA_030068295.1 Euristhmus nudiceps | reverse complement strand
GTTCAGTACTACTGCGCTTTTACAGAACTTTGAGGTGATTTTACTTGTACAGTATTCAGTATGGAGTATAGCCCCCCAGAAAAAAAAAAACACTTCACTCGAACTGACTATTCACTAATCCGGACACCCCGTCCCCCCCTTTTAGTCCGTATGAGCGAGGTTCGACTGTAATAATAATGCTTACAATGATTCTTAATGAGGAAGAAGAGAACTTACCGGACTTAAAGACTGCGCTGTCTGCAGCTGTGAGCAGAGGATGGTGTAGATGTGCGGCTTAAAAGTAAAAGCTGATGAAATTTTGAGACAGTATGTCAGAGATTTCTTAATCCTCTTAAAACCATGTCTGAGAGAGATGAAAAGGGACCCACGAGATCATGTGGGCTCCATCTGTATGCATGTGTTTCTAGAAAAGGCTCAGCTTCATGTACAGTACTTAAATCCCATTTTAACTTATTTAAAGCTCTGTAATTGCAGACATATTAACGACTCCCATCCTCCTCATGATTTCCTTCCAGAGAAACACACATATACACACAGTCTGGTTTTTATAACTTCAGAGGACAATACATCCACCTACATTCATTTACTAAAGACCTAACCCTAACCCTAACCCTAACTCTAACCCCTACCACTTGCCTAACCCTAATCCTAATCTTAACCCTAACCTCATTTAAAGATCTAATGATGTACATTATAGAGACTTGTGTTTTGTCTCCAGACATGACTATTTCAACAGATTTGTTAAATCTGTGACCCGCAATATGATGAAAACATGGATCACACACACTTCTGGCTTTATGGGGACCTTCATTGACATGCAGGTTACAGTGGAACCTCAAGATATGAAATTAATCCATTGCGGAGTGGCTTTCGTATCATTATTTTTTCATATAATGAATCGTGTTTTACATGTAAATCGCCTAATTCGTTCCAAGCTCTACAAAAACACCACATTAAATTTTATAATAAGGGTAAAACCAGAATGAAATAAGAGCCAAATACATTTGAATCATACAATATACCGAACCTAACCGTTACTACCTGTAAATGAAGTAGATAATAGAACATATTGCAAAATAAATAAATAAATAAATAATCGGAAAATGTGGAACCTTACCTTTCGAGTGAGGCAATGTCTGAGGAGCAGGGCAAATGACAGAAAAAACGGCAGAAAATAAATGGCAGGAAACATTCACACTTAAACTTATTGACACTTAAAATGATTTTTTTCTTTTTTCAGTTTCTAATTTTCATCGGATTCTTCTTCTTCCGTTCTTTTTTTTTCAGATTACTTTGACTCTCCCCTTGACTTACTTCCCCTTGGCTAATGCTTGATGAGAAAGATTCAGCCAATTGGAGAGCAGGATCATGGTACTGATCATGATGGGAAAGATTCTATCCAATAGGAGAGCAGGATCATGGTACTGAGCATGATGGGCAAGATCATGACCAATAGGGCAGCCGGGGCACTTTTTATGGCGCCAATTTTAAAATGTTCTGCGAGCAGTTGTGTTTCATTTCTTTCGCATGCTGAATAAATTTTCATAACATGAAACGAAAAAATCTTTGCATATCATTTTGTAAAATTAAATGTTCATGTACTGAAGCTTTCGTATCTCAAGGTTCCTCTGTATTTTCCATTCCATTCGCCTTGAGGATGCCCCACAAAAAGAGTAAGTTATGTTGCTGAAGCTGAATTGGAATTTAAATCAAACTGTTGAGGCAGTGCTTGTCTTCCACAGCATCCTGCCTTTGTGCAGACATGTACACAGTTTGCAAAAGTGAGTGCTGCAATGTTGTCACCTCGGGAAAATTAAGGGTCCATCATTTATTCAGGATAAGCAGATGCTGACCATAGTTTTTATATATTTTTTTAATTCTTATTATTCATAGTTGTCTTTTGTCTATAATTACAAATATGCTATATTGCATGCTTCTGTTGGACTGCACATTTGCTCCTGGCATTGCTGCAATGTGGGTCAGTTAGCATAGATGATGATGATGATGATGATGATGATGATGATGATGATGACCGATACCTAGTCTATAAAGCTTAGGATACACACTGCCTGGTTGAAATATTCTAGATAGTCTTGATTACATTACATTCCATTGTTTCAGTTGGTCAGGTCAAGGCTCAGCAACACTATGTTACAGTCAAATGAAGTCACCTGACAGCCTGAAAGTCCTGATGAACCCGTTTATAACATCCGTGGACTTTTTCTTCCCTGGTGGCAAGGGTATATAATGGGGATCCAAGAGTGGTTTCAGGGAGAATGAGGAATCATTTTCTCACATGAACCGGCAACACTGAGTCCTGACCTTAACCCAGCTGAAAGTCTTTGGGATGTGCTGGAGAAGACTTTATGGAGTGGTTCGATTTTTCCGTCATCAATTCAAGATGTCGGTGAAACATTAACCGAAACTTTTGATGGAAAGAAATGTTGTGATGTTGCTTAAATTTGCTGAATCAATACCATTAGAGTGAGAGACATTTTTTTGGTGGGGCAGAGTATAATAACGACTGAAATCTAGCTTGTAGATGAATTCTTTTCCAATGTCTAGGCTGTACAACATAAACTAACCTTTCCCTTAGCTTAAATTGCCACACTGAATAAAGTCACTGGTTGGGTGAAGTACAGTATGCTATGTTGTATTAGCTAACACATTAGTAAATTGGTCATTAGAGCTTTTAATGTCTCCGAGTGATGGTGAAGTGGTTCGTGAGCTCATGATTTGTCCACCTAGCATGCAGATGCTAGCATGTTATTCTACCTAGGAAAATATTACAGTCCAGCTTGCTTTTCATGCATTTCGTTTCTCACACTTGTTCTTTTTGAGTACATGATCACTAATCTTCAGTGGCACATCATATGTAAGTTAATTGTACTGGAGTGCTTGGATGCAGTACAATGTAGGGCACTGTACAAAAATATCTGTGAGGAATGTTATAATTACCAGCAGTTACTCAGTAAAGAAAAATCCATAGTGAGACCAAAACATCTGGAAACAGTAACGTTTACTGGGCATTAAACTACGTCTATTAATTCATTTATTCATTTTCTGAACCACTTACGCCTAATTAGGGTCGTGGGGAGGCTGGCCACCGCAAAGCAACTACATCTACGTAATACCGCTTTTTAAATTATGTTTTTTGAAACCATTTAGCGATTCATGTCTTCATCTCCGCGTCTGGGAGGGGCTTTGAAACTATTTAGCACTTCATCTCTTCATTTCTGCATCTGGGAGGGGCTTTGAAACTATTTAGCACTTCATCTCTTCATCTCCGCATCTGGGAGGGGCTTTGAAACTATTTAGCGATTCATTCCTACTTTTTAGGAATTTAGCGCTTCATTCCTACTTTTTATTTACACATTCGCAGAAATTTATGTTGATCAACTATAAAGTAGACCAAATTAAGTCAGTACACGCAACTCAGCCACTAAAACAAGTGGGTACACTGTGTGTACTGGTGTGTACCCACCACTACAGCCCTGGTCTTAACATTTGAGGAAAGGTAGAGTGAGCAACTCATGTCTGCCTAACAACAAGAAAGTACAGGGTTTGTGTTTCGATCTCAGCAAGGCCCTTTCTTTGTGAGGTTGACATGTTCTCCCCATGCTTACAGGTTTCTTTCTGATACACCAGTTTCACATTAATTGGCTAATCAGCTGCACTAAATTTCCCCTTGATATGAGTATGTAGGGTTTTGTGTGTTGTGCAGAAATGGATTAGCAAGCTGTTCAGGGTGTACATCGCCTTCGCCCCAAGTTAGGCTCCAGCTGCCTCGAAGCCCTGGTAGGATTATCTGGTTTGGAAAATAAATGAATGAATGAAAGAAAGGTAAAATGAATACCTCTTGGTACTCTCACTGGTCTCTGACTTTTTAACACTATGTACCAATATGGGCTGTTGGTGTAGTGGTTAGCGTGCTGGGCTCATGATTAGGAGGTCATGGGTTTGAATCTTGGTGAGACCCCCACCGTGCTAAGACCCCTGAGCAAGGTCTTAGCCACAAGTGTGCCTCTGTCCACCCAGCTGTATAAATGGGTACCAGTAAAAATACTGGGAAGGGAACCTGCGATGGACCAGCGTCCCATCTGGGAGGAGTTGAACTCCTAGTTGCTTCATGCTACAGAAACTGGGGATAAGCACCGGCACTGATGAGCCACTGGGCTTTATGGCCTTTATGTACCAATATGAGTTAAATCCCATGACTAGCGATGAAGCTAGCTGAATGAAGCATCAATACAACCCAATAAACAAAGGTCTTTATTGGTTTTTGTTAAAGTAAGACCTAATCAAAGCTCATTTGTCAAGTGAAATATCAGAATTTTTTTTTAGAATTCAACAATGCATGAAATACAAATTGTAGTTGGTATGCAAGAGGGAAGGGCCAGCCACTCAACCCTGACAGTGGAATGATGGTACTTATTGTAAGTGAGGTTTCTGCATGTTGTCAGGAAAGATGCACATCACTGATGGCTCTTTGGTTGCTCTCCACTCACCTTTAACCTCTAAAACAAAAGGCTGCTGATGGAACATCATGAAATTGCGAGCAGACAGATGTAAAGGTGAGATGACACGTTTGCTCCATACCAATGAACAAAGAGTCATTTCAACATTAAACAGTGTTTATTTTGCAAGAAGAGGAAGCTGTATCACCAAAATCAGGAGTGGAAAAAAAAATAATTACACAGAAAAAAAAAGCTTTGAGAAATGAAATAAAACGTTTTCTTCTTGCTAGTATACCTTTGTTGTCATTTTGAACATGCAGCAATAAACAACAAATTATTTACAATATATCGGGTGTAAATACAATTTTAAAAAGAAAATGTTTTGGTGCTTCTTTTTTTTTGTCTTTGGGTAGAATCTGAGAAGCTGTTACTCTACAAGTTCAGGAATTAACAACATTTCAACCCTTTGGTTAAATACGAGGTAACGTGAATCTATGGTAAAAATGGAGTGCCTTGCATAAAGATTGATGATATATGATCAGTCTCTTTCCCATGACCTCGGTCCAATATTTGAACCCTGTAAAAATGATGCGAAAATACTGTAAAACCCTGACCCGTGAAAGGAAACTTGAGGATTAAACCAGAGTCATGACTTTAAGTGAGGCTGGTTGAAAGCGACGGATCTTCTTCTTCAGTGCTCTGGATGCCTTTATGCGACATGAAGCTGGTTCAGGACGAAGGTGTTGTTGGATGGAAGGGCCTACGGCAGCCTCAGCCCATACCAAACCTCCTTCATCCTCATCTTCATCATAAGGGTCATCTTCGTCTGGCGACAGGCTGCTGTCGGAGTCAGAACCGGTTTGAGACTCCTGGCTGGATTCGCTGTCTCCGAAGCGGTTGGTCGTGTAGTCGCTCAGCTCTCCCTCACTGCTCTCCACAATGGTGGAGTGAAAGAGAGAGGCACACTCAGCCGAGTATTCCGACTCACACCTTGGTGGGTAGTGGGTGGATAGAGGCGCGGGGGGGTATTTCAAGTTTAGATGACTAAAATACGAAGAAGGTAAAGAGGGCTGGAGAGGACAAGGAAAACCAACCCAGTGACCCGAACGAGGTCTCATGCTCAAACTTCGCACCATTCCTGGTTTTTGGGAGACTCTGTAAATAGGGACTTCCCTGGACCTCTGGTACTGGGTCGAAGGAGCAATTGGAAGCTGGATCTCTGAAGCATGGGGCCATTTCTGAGAGCTTTGCTTCTTCCTAGCTTGGTTTTCCAAGTCTGAGAACTGCGCCTTTGGGGGTTTGTAAGATTTGGAGGTATGCTTCTGCTGCCGATATGGTGGAAGATGAGCGCCAGTTGGTCCCAGAAGACTGGACTCTGAACAAGAACGAAATCTGGGCTCCGTATGGTGAGCGTCAATCCACTCCCTCTCTGCACTGAATTGCTTTGGATTTTTCTCTCCACCTGTTTTGGTGCTATATCCTTTATCCTTTTCATGCTCTCGAGATGAGTGCTTCAGATGGTGCTTCTTAACTGCCGGTTTCTCATGACCCTTCCTACGCAGTTTCATGGCCTTTGTCTTTTTGTCTGCTTGACGCACCTTCACCCTCTGAGACCCTGCAGGTACAAACTGGGCACAAACAAACTCCGATTTAGCTGGCTGACTGTAGCCTCCATCTCTGCTTTTATTCTCCTCATTCGAGAAGGTAAAGCTTGGCTTCCTCTCAGGAACCTTTGCAACTGATGATGCATCCTTAAAGCCATCCCCCTGGTCTAGCCGATCCCTAAGCTCATTTTCAATCACTTTCTCTTGTCGCATCACTGCAGTTGGTTTAAGATTCCTTGTAATTGATGAATGCTGGGCAAGACTCACTTGTCTGTTTTCTCCTGCCCAGATGCTCTTAAGGTTTATTTGCTCTTTGTCTGCAAGTTTTAATGGCAATTTCTTTCTATCCCTCACCACATTCTCGCTGGAATCGTTTTTCCATGAGAGGGATCCCTGCATTTCATCATCATACATTTGCTTTGTTCTGAACTCCAACAGCCCATGATCTTGAGCAACGTTACTTGGAATCTGGCCCTTTTCCAAACCCAACTCACCATGGAGGCTCATCTTACTTGAGCTGCGCTGGAGCAATTTCACAATATAACCTTCAGGTTTGGGGACACTTGACTCTTGCTTGGGAAGTGTGTCCTTAGAAAGTCCCATTTTGGTCTGTTTCTCCTGGACATGTGCACTCATGCTTCCTCCATTTTCTCCAGTAAGAGAGAAGATGGGACTCTGGAGGGCTACAGCATGCAGGGGGCTTGGGTAGCAGTACACTTCCATACCATTACGGGAAACAAGATTGCTCTGATATTTGAGATCAATGGTGGGGTCACAGAACTTACTGGAGAGGGTGGGGACTTTGACATCACCAGGCTTATAACTGTTGCCAAAACTAGGGTTTATCACTCTATCAAGATCACCTGGAGGAACAAAAAGGAAATATGAGTATAAAAGTATAATCTAGCGCCTAAAGGTTCTATACCTTACAACAGCAGGTGTCCGATTTAGAACTAGATTAAAATTAAACATCCGATCTTCATGCTCACCTGTTGAGACAGGCCTTTGTCTGGCTCTTTCTAAGCTGACCGAACCTGTGCGTATGCCGCTGCTACCCAGACGTACACAGGGACCTCGTGGAATGTCCGGCTGCGCCGTAGTCTCATCCGCAGAGCGTCTACGGCACACATCAGCCTGTAATTGAGCGTTAAGGCTTTGGGCAGCTGAGAAGCCTGAGGAGTGTGGAAGGAGGCTTGTTTGAGATGAAGTTGAGAGACATTCACTGTAGACAGATGTGCAGGAGTTGGACAGAGAGCCCAAACCACCATCACTCAACTCAAAGAATCCTACATGAAAAAAAAATATATCCAATATTACAGATTATTAGACAGTGAATAAATGAATATCTCTCAAGTATTAATTGTTGCATGCATGTAAGCAGTGGCTGTACATGCTCACCTGAACTGGGCCGGCTGTCACTCTCCAGGTGTTCAGCAGAAGCTTTACCCTGATCCAGTTTAAGCTCACTGATCTGCTGGTCCAGCTGCTGCAAGTGTGTTTTTAATCCGACGTCTTGCCTGCGCAGACGAGTCTACAAGCAAAGGGTATGGTGGGTAAAATAGAAGTTAGGGATGTGTTTCAAAATGCAATTATTCATGTTAAGTAAATACTATCATGGTGGTCCCGTAACCTATCCTAGGGACACAGAATGGGAATACACGTTGAATGGGGTCCCCCCCACCCCCCGTTGGGGCAATATAGGGTCCTACTCATGTTATCAGTGGAAGAAAACCAAAGAACCCAAAGGAACCCCATATAAACACAAGTAGAACATCTAATCGAAAGCATTCCGGTGATACTACAGGTGTGAGGCGGTTCTTCTGCAATACATTAATGAATTTCCTTAATGCTGTATATTCGTTTTATATGCTGGTGGTGCAGTGGACGCCATATGGGCTTTATGTACCAACAATTTCACATTGGGGGGGTGGGGGGGGGTTACTTAGCAAGCACTTCATATAAAAGCGAACAAAGTTCAATCATGCAGACGAATATATACAAAGTGCTGTACACTGAACTGCTCCACTGATTAAGGAAGGAACATAAAGGGAGAACAATGGGGACGGACTCTTAAAGATCTTTAATGAATGACACAGACCTCCTGTAGTTATAAGACGTTTGGGAAGGGAGGAGGAAGAAGGAGGTAAAAGGAAGAATGGAGGAGTGTAGTTGACCATTAACCATGCAAGGACAAGGAACAGCCGGGGGGGGGGGGGGAGTTGAAAGTTCAGTCATCTTTCCCGTGGAGAAACACAGACTATTGTGTCCAGTTAAGCTCAAAGCAATACAAGAGCAAGACAAATACTCGGACTCGGAGAATTTCATCACCATCCAGCGAAAGCTGCAGATAAGAGAGCGGCTTTTAAATTAACAATAACAAACAACAATAAGGCGATTTCTGACTATATGACCACGGGAAACCAGCTTTATATATTTTCTCCACTTGACTGACATGTTAGTTCCATGCACTTCGATCCCTTTATTCAGGAGCCACTATTGCATCAAAAAAGCTTCCCTGTTCACTGAGCAGAACCACATCCTCCTAAAGTACTGTATTGCTCCATGGGGACCTACTGTCCAGTCCCTCTTCCAGTTCATCCAAAGTGCGGCTGCTTCAACAAACACCAGGGGTTCGATCGCTTTATATTTATCTCCTTGCTATGATATAGGAAGTCGATAGAGCCTGTGTGTTCACCTGGATGTTGAGGCTGCACTAGGACAATGTGCACGAGGTTCAGTATGGGGTCAAGTCGGTGTCGCCCAACTGAGGTCATTTGGTTCTCTGTGGTCATTCTGATTAAAGCGGGTTAATGATCAGAGACGGAAACACAGCCACACACCCCACCTGCCCAGCCAACCCCCTCGCCTTTAGGCTGTTCCTTGGAATCAGCCTTGATTTATGATCCCCACCACCATATGCGCAGGCGCACCAATCCGCACTCTGGGTTTTTTTGCCTCTATAATAATAAGATGCGCGGCTTCTATTTCAATATGGTCTTAAAGACACATCTGTTCACTTTTACAAACAGCTGGATCATTTGTAAGGGATGATTCAGGGCAATACAGGACATGCACCTGACTATAAATTACTCACCCATGTTTTTTTGTATTTAATTCTAATTAATGTGTATGTATTAAGTTACCAGTTGCTCTTTGAGGGCTGTGAGTGTCGCTTCCAGTCGCTTCTTCTCCTCGGATTTGTTTGTTTTCTCGTCACTTTGCTGTAAACACACATCCCTGGGTCCATGCTCGCGCTCCCTGTCCGTGTCCGTGTCCGTGCGCAGCGCCTGCAGCACCATGTCGCCCTGTTTCTCCCGCAAATGTTGCAGCTCCTGCAGCCCGGCAACCGCCGCCTGCAGCCTCTCCGCCACCCGGCTGCGATCCACGGCTGCACTTCCACACATTTCCGCCTTTCTGCTCAACATTGTTTTTGTTTTTTTGGAGGAGAAGGAGGTTATTAATGCATATCCAGATTGTGCGCATGAAGCTGACATCAGCGCACGCGCTCTGCTCTGCAAGTCAGCGCTGCAAACTGCACACAAGAAGCGCCTCTAAACCACGCCCACCGAAAGGGCGTGACCTTTTCACCTTATTTAGGCAAAAACATCATCATTCTTCAGGGACAAAAAAAATATATAAAAAATCACTCATAGATCCAGGACTAAAAAGGGCCAAAGTACAAATGAATAAGGTATTTATTATGAATAATAATGATTATATATAATAATATATAATATTATAATATATATTATTATTTTATATATAATAACCTTATATATATATATATATATATATATATATATAACTAACTAACTAATCATTCATTTTCCAAACCGCTTATTCCTAGTTAGGGTCGCGGGGAAGGCTGGCGCCCATCTCAGCCGACTCCGGGCGAGGGCAGAGTACACCCTGGACAGCTCGCCAGGCCATCGCAGGGCATATATATATATAATTATTTACAATTAATACGGTATTTATTAATGAATTAAATATTGTATCAAAGTTGTCTCCTCAAAATTTCATATTAATAAATTGCTCAGAAAAAGTCTCCACCTTAATATTTTTTAAACTCTTGTTTGTATTATTTTTGGATGATTGCAGGCTATTATTTATGGACCTGCTCTTCCCAACACAGCACGCATATCATTCTATACTTTCAGATAAACAGCTGCAACTCACTCATGAACAGCTGGAGAAGAGAAAGTAAGGAATAGAAATAGAATAGAAATCTTTATTGTCATGAAACTTGTGAAATTTGTATCTTGTACTTGTCACAAGAGTGATTGACAAGATCGCAGCAAGAAGGTCCCGGGTTCGAGTTCTAGGCTCAGAGCCTGTGTGTTATACCCGTGCTTGCATGGGTTTCCTCCCACAGTTCAAAGACAGGCACAGTTCAAGGGCAGGCTAACTGGCAGTATGAGTGTGAGTACAAATGGTTGTGTGTGCTTGTATTGGCTCTGCGGTGGTCTTGCAAACTGTTCAGGGTGTACCCCACATTTGCCCAGTGTCGGCTGAGATAGGCAATTAACAAAACTATAAATAACCCCCCACACCTTTTTTAAATCTTTCTCAACATCCACTATGATTAAAAGTATATGTACTGCATTTTTTTTGTCCTACCAGGAATACCTTCCTGACTGATTAAACCTCTGGTCTATGTTCCAGCATACAACATGTTGAACACTTTAAATTCCCTTGACAATGTTCGGGAAAATGTCTCAAAAGCGCCATCTAGTGGTAAGAAAAATGAAGAACGCAAATAGACATTGTAAACAAAGGTTTTCTTTCTTTCTTTCTTTTTTTGCACCACTTTATTCAGTGCAGTTCTGATCTCAGAAATTGTTATTAGAAGCTGGCCAGGACCTTATTGCTCTGAAGGTGGAGGTGTTCACCACTACACCACTGTGCTGCCCTCGAGAGCAAAAAAAAAACCAAACAAACAAACAAACAAACAAAAAACAAACAAACAAACAAAAAACATTACTACGAATATTTCTTAAAAATGTACTACTTTTTCATTTCAAACTTTTTTTTTTGTCTTGGTGGAATTAAATTTACTGAAATTGATAAAAAAAAAAGTCATGACTGAAATATAATCAACCCATGAGTAAAATAATTGAAGGTAATGAAAACAAAATCCATCTGATTTGATGAGCCTCTGGGTTCGGGTGTAAAAGCCCAGCAGGCTTTACCTTTTTCAATAGTTTCTCTAAAGATTTTACACCCAAAAAAAAATAATAATAAAAAATATCTGTATCCATGGTGAATTCACTCATGAGTGAGGAACCCCTCCCTGGACTTCTTCCAGTGGACTCTGTCCTTTGCGATGGTTGTCCAT
>JAQNCB010000028.1:4815450-4828073 GCA_030068295.1 Euristhmus nudiceps | reverse complement strand
TAGGCTGCAAAGCCGTCAGCGTGTTTCTGCCCTGTGATGGCCTGGCGAGCTGTCCAGGGTGTACTCTGCCCTCACCCGAAGTTGGCTGAGATGGGCGCCAGCTTTCCCCATGCCCCTAACTAGGAATAAGCGGTTTGGAAAATGGATGGATGGATGGATGGATGGAAACGAGTAGATTTTTAGACACTTCTTCGAAAGGTTGTTTGAGGGTTAAGACTTGGTTTTAGGTTTTGGTCAGAGCTAGGTTTAGGCTAGGGTGAGGGTAAAGGTTGGGGTAAGGTTAGGGTAGGGGCTATAAAATGCATTTGTCAGAGAATGCCCTCATAGTGATAGAAGTACAACTGTGTGTGTGTGTGTAGTGCTTGTATTTGCTACATATCCGGACATGAATTTTTTTATTTACTTTGCTTTTTATATTTTTAACCAGCAGAGTGAGGACATTTTTGGGAAATGAGTAGATTTTGTCTGATCACTTCTTCAAAAGGCTGTTTGGGGGTTAAGACTTGGTTATAGGTTTCGGTCAGAGTTCAGGCGGATCTTTTCCAGATAAGCCCTGCCACTAATGCAAAAAATGCACGCGTAAAAGGTTAAGTCATGCCACCTGTGGCGGCGCCGATTTAACGCACGCATGCACTAATGCAAAAAAAAAAAATGCATGCGCAAAAAGTTAGGCCCAGAAATGAACTTGCTGACGCTTTCGACTGGCTCCCGGCTCAATCATCATTTCCGGTATGGTGGGCATCATACAGAGGAATTGAAACGATGATTGGCATGTTCATCAAACGGTTAATCATACCGAAAACTTTGTGGGATCCAACAACTGGAGCTCACACATACAAACCATCGAATCTTTCTGGTACGTCTACAAGATGCAGAATAAAGCGCCAATGTGGCACACACTGATCTTTAGTGGACAGCTACTTGCGTGAGTTCGTTCGGAGGCAAAGGTACCGAAATACGGACCTTTTCATGCAAATTATTAATGACATGTCCCAATTTCAACATCTTCAATAAAAACTAAAAGTACAAGTTTCATAGCCTCTTTTTTTTTTGAGTAGCGGGGGTTAAATTTTTGGCGGGGCTTAACTGGAAAAGATCCGTTCAGGCTAGGGTTAGGATAAGGGTTCGGGTTCGGGTTAGGGTAGAGGCTATAAAATGCATTTGTCTTCATAGTGATAGAAGTAAACTGTGTATGTGTGTGTGTGTGTGTGTGTGTGTGTGTGTGTGTGTGTATACGTAATCATAAGTGCATGCATGTGCTCTTCATCAGTGGTGTGAATACTGTGACATTTCAAGTGCCTTGAGAGGTTTAAGGCAAAAGGGCAAAAACGCCCAGTCGTGCCTTTCCTCACGTTTCGAAAGGCTGATTAAAATGCCTTTTGTCATGAACTTGAATTTTTCACAGATTGTCAATTAAAGGACAATAAAAAAAATTCCTTTGCGCCCTCGAGAGCAGCCGAGACAAGCTCCTGATTAGGAAATGTGTTTCCTTGGCCTCGGGTTTCCCTTCTGCGTGCTGCTTGGCTCGCGTAATACTGAACGCTTTTTCAAACGTGGTATTAATGCGGAGTGTTAATGAACAGAGCGTTCTCTGTCTTCGGGTTGCATGTGCAAGTTTACTCAGCCGTTTCTCTTGCCAGCAGCTTGTCCACAGGTGCCGTGCTGCAGCAGATCTAATGGCCATGGTTGGTTGATTACACAGCATGAAGGTTTCTGTATGTCTCCCAGAATTCCTCACTAGTTCAAGCGCTTGGCACTTTATCGACAATATTTGTTTATAGTGTCTGGTTTGGGCTTCAAGAGATAAATGTAGCTCTTTCATTTTTTATTAAATGCCAGTTGGATTTATCCTGCGAGTAACTGGTTCATATTTGATTCCCTGTGTCCGAGAGCCAGCAGTAAGTGAAAGTGAAAGCTGGTACATCTGCTGAACACTCATCATTCATAAAGATATTCCTATACACACACACACACACACACACAAACACACTTAGACAGACAGACACAATCTAGTCTTTCCCCCCCCCCACCTCCGCCCCAGAAACATGCACACAGCATCCTGCCTCATTAGACTCGAACCCCTGTTTCGCTATAATGGTTATAAATGCTGCACTCATAGCCCAGCAGTGTATGTGTATTGCTGAAGGAATGGTGATGAGATCTTTACGGGGTGAAGAGGGAAAATAAGGGCAGTCGTGTTGAAAGTGCAGCTGTGGTGAGAGGAGGTGTATTTGCCCACTGCCATCCCTGGAGAGAGAAGGAGCAGACCTGGGGAAGGAGGTTTGGCATTCATTTCTGACCGCTAACACGGCCTTGGTCCAGCCGTGCTAATGAAATTACACACACACACACACACACACACACACAAACAAACACACTATACGTATGTACCATGTGCATACATTATCTATACTAGAAATGTCGAGGGCTGCGTCTATATCCTTGTCTACTGCAACTTTTAAGAGACGAACACCAACAAGTGCCTGTATTATATTCAGACAAATGGGCAAATTAGAAATATTATAAATAGCAATTTTTTAAAAAAAGTATAATTTCCTATTTCCTGGTTTTAGTTTGTGTTTCTAAATCCAAGTCCTAGAAAACTATTTTAACCAGTTAGCCAAAATATAGAGGAGAGAAAGAAGTAAAACATGCAAGGCAAGTGTCAATTCCATGATTGAGTGATAAAGACTTAAGTAGACGCACCTGGTAAAAATGCCACACGTTTTAGTGGCGCCCCAATGGCATGGTGCATGACTTTGATGGTTCTCCCTTTGTCTGTGGCTTAAGTTAATTCTGATGACTGGTATTGATTAAAAAAAGATTTATTATTAATAGCAAAACAGAATCGCCCAAAAAACAAAGCATCATGCACACACAATCTAATTCGGGTAGGCAGACAAGCTTTCACCAGCCATGAAAGGGAATACGGAACATGAACTTGTTAAATGGATATAGGGATTAAAGTTACATTTCACATCCTTGAAACCAGAATCAGGAATACAGCAGTGCTATGGTATGATACAGTAGGCGTCATTTCATATAGTCATTTCTTGGTGTTGAAACTAACGTATCATTATTATTATTGTTTGTTAAGGTGCGATTAACAAATTCCAAAATCACACCTATAAAAAAGCAAAAATCACACCTGCTTTAAACTTGGCTGGCATCTCCTTCAATTGGAGGTCACCTTGTGTTTGGATACACAGCTCTCAGCATG
This sequence comes from Euristhmus nudiceps, assembly GCA_030068295.1. Taxonomy (NCBI): domain Eukaryota; kingdom Metazoa; phylum Chordata; class Actinopteri; order Siluriformes; family Plotosidae; genus Euristhmus; species Euristhmus nudiceps. The sequence goes on along the minus strand of JAQNCB010000028.1, from coordinate 4,824,853 downwards.
TCTGCCACACTCCCTAAACATCTCATTCTTAGAGCGTGTAAAGCACCATCTGTGACTCAAGCTGCGACCCTCCACTGCGTCAAAACGGTAAAGTTTCTGCTTGAACTTCATCAAGGAAAAGAGGAAGAACTCACAGGGAGCCAAATCTGATGAGTGAAGAGTTGGCAGTGACAATTATGTTGGTTTGCATTTTCAACATATCAAGCAACCAACCATAAAGGTCAGGTCATCCTGGATCTGTTGATGGAGATCCTTCCATACTTCAATGTAATGGACCTCCTGCCCTGGAGTCAGGAGCCTGGGTGCAAACTTATCAGCGATACAGGTCACTTTCAAATTGGGCATCAGGGTTGCCTGAACTATACTAAACGACACATTGATAATGTCACCAACCTCCTTGATGGCGGTCTGTCAATCCTGACACCCATTGCACACAATTTCCTGGACTTTTGAAACTGTTCTGGTCGTGGAGGGTCACACTGACCTCTTGTCACCCTCACCATGCTCTGCTCCTCTTGAAAACCTTGCTTGGCCCATTGCTTTTTCACTTGTTGAACCGCTTAATCCTACTCAAGTCACAAGGAGGCCGAAGCCTATCTCAGCTAATGCTTTGAAAAAGCAGGGTACACCCTGAACAGCTCTCCAGGACCTCACAGGGCACACGTAACCATTCGCACTCATACCTTTAGAAAAACAATCCTAATGTACATGTCTTTGCACTGTCCTAGGAAACTGGAGAACCCAGAGGGAACCCGCGCAAGTACAGGGAAACCATGCAACCCAGGACCCGAACATCTTTCAGTGAGGCGGACATGCTAACCACTATGACACCATGTGGCCCCTGGTGCTTTTTAAATGTCTATATTTTATTGCTTGGTGTTGGCCAATACGTGAATTTGTTTTGATTTTGTACAGCGTTTCCCACAGTACATAAAGATTTTTTTAATCAACAGTGCCAGTTTGGAGAGATCAGAGCTTCTAGGCTGCCTTAAGAACAAAAAAGAAAATATTTTCAATCAAATAATTTACGATGCAAGGCCAGTGGTTGGCAGTATTATAAATCCCTTGTGATTTAAGAGCTGGTTTTCATGGTGTGGGAGTGACGAGATGTTTTTCAAAGACAGGAACGAAGAATGTAGCCCCGACTCCCACATGAACAGGTGGGTGAGATCGTTTATTGGAACTTGGCCCATAAGAGGCAACTAAAAACAAAGCTCGAGCCCTATAAACCATTATAGCATCTCTCAAACCGCAGAGAAACATGTAAGGCTTGCGCCTTGGCTTCTTAAACCTTCTCTCGCCATCCTCTGTATCTGTAGACAGGTCTCGGGGTTGTACTTTTACTGCAGACTCGGATTCACACACCTGTTGGAGAGGTCTGTACCATGCAATTATCTCTGGCGTAAGACAATCTGTAGCCATCAGGACTAGTCGTAAACACTCCAGCCTTTGCACTTCCCCTACACCATTTTTGAAGGTCGTACCAAGAGAGGAGAGAGTGATGGATGTGGAAAAGGACAAAAAGTGGGTGGTTCTGGGGAAAAAAGGAAAGGCCTGAGGAGGAATCCACCTCTGGACATGCCCTGCTTTTTTCTTTCTTTCTTTTTTTTTAAAGCCCCCTTGGCTGTCTGAGATTATCCAGCCTTCCACTATGGTACGATAATTAGGTTCATTGCACTTGCTGTTGCTTCACCCTGTGGTTGTATGTTTATGCTGTTTTTTAAAGTGGCTAGAAATAATGTTAGATGTGGTTGATAACCTTGTGTCAAATCTTTACAAGAAAAAGGAACATAAAGACTATTTATTTCTGGAAGATTTATTAGGCTGTGATGACCGTCAAGGATTCCCGCCGAGCAATTTCTTTTTGAAGTTGGTCTGGGAAATCATGTGGCGCGTCACTGCTACAAATCTACTTGAAAATATTGGAATATAGACTCATTAAGTTTCAATAACACTTAAAACCTCTTTAAAGCCTCTTTAAATCAACTCCAGAGAAGAACCATGTTTGGTTTCCTGAAGAAACTTTGAGGGAGTCTTTGATTTGATTGTAACATTTTTGTTGGTGCCACGGAGAACTAAATAAATAAAATCAAATTCCAACTGCTGGTATGTTGCCCCAATGTTGCATTTTTTCCCAGCTTCAGCATCCCCGGTTTGATCCGGAGATCCTTAGTTATCTGGTTTCCTCCCAATTCCATTCTCAACTCACATCAAACCAACAGTAATTAGGACAACGAAGATGGACGAATGATGATAGTCCAGACTACAAGGGTCGCCACTGGCACGACAGTGCAGTGGTGCGCATATTTTGCTTCCAGCAAGAATGCTCTGGGTTCGAGTCCTACATATTCTCCATTAGCTTACATGGGTTCCTCTAGGTACTCTAGGTGAGTGTGTGTGTGTGATTGGTTATGTGTGTTGGCCCTGCGATGGTCTGGTTACCTGTTCAGGGTATATCCTGTCTTCTCCCAGTGTTGGCTGAGATTGGATTAAGTAATTTGGTAAATGAGTAAGTGATGAGTTCCCAGCTGACCAGGACGTTCTTTGTTGGGTGCATGTTCTCTCCACCCTTGCATGGGTTTCCTCTGGGTACTCAGGTTCCCTCTTTACATTCCATCCTTCCCAGCAGTACGACTGGGAGTAACAATGGTTCTTTATGCATGGGTTAGCACTGTATTGTAGGTGTACTAGATTAACGTATATTTTTAGGTAGACATCACATGCTATAGGTACGAAAGTTGTGCCATTGAAGATACCGTTTCCATATTGCCTTCCAGAGATGCCTCCAAGTATAACCCCATATTTCACCAAATTCTTACCGAATGTCCGGAAGAGCAAAAGTAACAATCGATTAGATTTTGGAGGTGATCCCGATCACTGTCTGGATCCAGGATTTTTTTGAAGGATTCTTAACTATTGAGAGATAGGGCCAATTTTGACAAAAAATGCTTCATGAATCATTAGCAAAAATTCTCCAGACATCAACGTTGCGTGTATTTCAAAATAAATAAAAGAGTTTAGTGACCCTATGGCCTGGCGGAGGTTTGCGCTCTCCAAGTGCTTTTCTAGTGACAGTATATTTTTGTCACTCATTTACAGTCTTGGTGCCAAAGTGTACACTGGTATGATTTTGGTTTTCAGGATGCCCCGGAAACAAGAAAACTGAATTTCTGACAAGTGTTTTGGACGCACTCTCTACGGATATGGTGCATGCGGTTACCGATCCAGCTGCTGCTGGCAGGTAAGCAACCACCAGTGCATTTTATGGGGAAGGGCTTGAACAAAATGCACTTAAAGTAGATTAGCATCAAGCTTTTTAAAATGTAGCGACACAGCCCAAGGATACCTGGGCCATTGATTTTTCATTGCATTGCAAGGAACTGGGGCTTGAACCCCTAACCTTCTAATCAGTAACCCAGAGCCTTAACCACTGAACCCCTACATGCTACCTATGTATTCCTTGTAACCCAAACTAAGAGGGGAAAAGCAGACACATGGTTTCACCAAGATGACTCGACTCTTGCCACAAAATTGGAAGACGTCTTGGAGAAAAAAAAAAACAACATGTGCTATTAAACTCACGTTTCCACTTATAGTCCTTTTCCATCAGCAGACAACAAGGTCTGGTCTGGTTTGTGTTGAGCCATCCTCATCATCCTCCAGCCAACTGCTGAGCCATCCAGAGAAAATAAAGTGGTTCAGAATGTCAAACGTTGATTCCAAATTTCAACCTAAAAAAAACCCCAGCTTGCTTTCCATTGTGAATGATCACATCAGTGGTTGTGACCTTAGTTTGGAGAGGAAACAGAACACAGGGACGTACTCAATATGATCCACCATCTTGCCCATTATACATTGTGCAACACCCTCAATTAGTGATGATCCTTGTTTACAGTAGGTCTGCTGAGAATTGGTGGAAACGTGGGCTGACTTGCCAGCACCAAGGCACTGAGGTTAAAACGTTTTGTCTGGAACTCCTTCATTCCCTGTTGGCTAAAAATTGGTGCCCAAGACCAAGGCCAATTATGCTGCCAACCTTTGATTCCCGGTCAACAAAACTTATTCACACAAGTGTTAATCAGCTCCTACAGATTAGGTCTTTGGGCTCATAGAAATGTAAGACAGATCCAAGGTAGATGCATACTACTAACATCGGTAAAAACTTATGGTCTTTATTCTCCAGGATGCCAGAACCGGACCCGAACCACACTCTGGAAGAGCGCGTGGTGCACTGGTACTTCAGTCAGCTAGACAAGAACCTGAGCGGTGACATCGGCAAAAAGGAAATCAAGCCTTTCAAACGTCTGCTGCGCAAGAAATCCAAACCAAAGAAGTGTGTGAAGAAGTTTGTTGAGTACTGCGACATCAGTAACGACAAGGCTCTCTCGCTACAGGAGCTGATAGGCTGTCTTGGGGTCATGAAGGAAGAAGGTAAATAGCCACACGAACTTGGAAATACTGAAACATGAAGGAGAAGTGAGACAAGTAGCCAAAACATCAATTCTCCAAGTGATTCTGACAAATATGACAGATTACTAAGTGCTTGGTTCCGCCAAATAAACGTGTAATTGTGTAATTGGACGTAATTATAGATTTTCTCGGGATTGTTTGCAGAGCTAATGGTTGTAAAACATTCTTATTACCTTCTCCTCAGGGGCCAAAACAAGCGAAGGCACAACCTCCAGTAAACTAGTGAGTACATGGCTGTTTCTGTTTCTGTCCCTTGCTCACTACTGCATGCTTCCCTACACCCTTATTAACCAACCTTGCAACTTAGAACACAGCTTTCAAGAACCGGATCATCTCAGCAAGTCCAGATGGACACTTCTCACTTTTGTAAACAATATCCTGGGAAATATTTGGTAGAGTTTAGAATAAATAATCATTTTAAGTGAATTACAAAAAAAAATAAAATTGTCATTATTCTCATTTATTCGCCAAACCACTTAGTCCTACTAGCGCCATGGGGAGGCTGGAGCCTATCTCAGCTGACTCTGGACGCATGTGGGGTACACCCTGAACATCTCGCCATTCAATCAGACACAACCATAACACTCACAGGCACAACTAGGGTCAATTTGGATCAAAATTAGCGGAATGCGCATGCCTTTGCGCGATGGGAGGAAACCAGAGTACCTCAGGGAAACCCATGCATGCACACGGGAGAACATGCCGACTCCTTACAGAAATGGCCGAGCCTGGGACTCAAACACAACTGTATATTTTGGGCGGTTTGGCAAGCCACTTGTTCGGTTGCAAGGAGGCTAAAGTCTGTCTCAGCCAACCTGGGGTACATCCTGTACAGCCCACCAGGAATTAGGAATAGTCAATTAGCCTAATGTATATGTGCTTGGACTGTGGGAGGAAACCAGCACACCCAGGGAGAAACCCATCTAAGCATGGGGAAAAGATGCAAACTGAACTCAGAAAATCCCTCGCCGAACCCAAGACCACTATGCTAACCATGTCCGTCACAACATATATAGTTTGCTAATGGCAGATTTGAACAGATTTGCAGACATGTTAGCGATACATTCTTACATATACAAAGTCACAAAGTGACAGTTTGATCAGGGTTATAAGCAGGGCTGTAGTGGTAAAAAAAAAAATAAGTGACCGAGGCCGGCAGAGCGCGGAGCAGGGGGAGGTGCTTTGAAACTATTTAGCACTTCATCTCTTCATCTCCGCGTCTTTGAAACTATTTAGCGCTTCATCTCCGCCTTTTATTTGCACATTCGCGGAAATTTACGTTGATCAACTCTAAAGTAGACCAAATTAAGTCAGTACACGCAACTCAGCCACTAAAACAAGCGCGTAAACGACGTGTACCCACCACTACAGCCCTGGTTATAAGCTGGAGGTGTTTATTATGTGGTTTTGTTTATTCACAACTTTGTTTCATTTTTTTGAAACTCTTGATTAATCGACATTCTACTTTTCTTTTCCAGAATACGGTAAAAAAGCAAGGCTGAGATTTCTGCCCCTTTGCTCGCTGCATTCCTGCCCCCACCAAACGCCGATGGACCCTCAACCCAACCCTCCCATAGTATTTGCACTTTGTACTTTAAAAAAAAAAGATGTAAATTCACTTTGTAGAAAGAAGGTATTTAAACAGACTGCTGAACATGTGAATGATCTTAGTTAGCTTTTTTTATATTAATGTCCTGACAAAAAAAAATTGAGTTAATACTTTAACACATACAATGTATGTGTCGTTTGTGAGTCTGAATTTCTGGGTTTGTATGGATTGTATTACATGTTGCCTTTTTTATGTCCTGTTGATATGATTCTTGTTGATTTTTTTTTTTTTTGTGTTGTATAATGACACCAGATTTACACACTTCTGGTGGAAGAAAATAATATGCTAGACACTCGTGCTTCGGTTGTGTACTTCCTTTACCTCTTCCCTATGTATCAAGCCTAAGACAGGCTTTGTCTTGAATAGAAATAAAGATCGTATATACTTTGGATGTTTTCTATCAATACACTGTACATATCGAGTTGTCTGTGATTTTTTTTTTTTTTGCTCATAATAAAGTCTCTTTCCTAACTTAACCATCCAACCATCAGTGTTCTATCATGATAATCCCTAACAAAGACATTTTAACATCACTTACAGGTCACTGCCTGGGAGACCAGGTCAAGGATCGAAGGTCAGGTTTCCTCAGGGACCTGCCGAGACCTGTTAGTGTGCTGTTCGAGCTGTAAACTCGATTACTCGACCTGATAATGCGTTATAGCTGTCTTGATGATTCATATCAACCATTACAGAGTGCTTTAAAGGGTTACGGCTCCTTGAGAGAGGATATGTTTCTAATTTAAAAAGTAAAATGAAAACAAATGCCTGTTAACAGATCCTTTATGTAAAGGAGGTCGGGCATTAAAAAGGCGGCCAACTAATACCTTGTGGCTAAAAGTCGTTCAGAATGGTGCCATGTGATATAGAAACACAGTTATATGTAGCTTTTGGTGAGCTTTGTGTTTAATTGCACCCAACGTTTGGCTATAGGCTTTAGCAATCCTACAATTGTTTCTTGTTAAGTGGAATCTTTTCTTCAATTTCCACTCATTAGAAGACAGAGTCCTCTCACTCAATTTCCAAAAATACTCTGCAAAGCACTGTGGGACCCCTCGACTTTAAACTTTGATGCCCTTAAACCAGCTACTAGGGTTGTCACAGTCTAGGTACAACACAAACATTACACAACAATATTAATATTGATAATATTACCAAGTAATATTTGAAGTGAAGTTTGACTGGCTACATAAACACCATGAAAACATAATATTATATAGCTCTACACATGTTACATATAGCACCGGTCTGTGTGGGTTAGCATGTAGCCTCGCATGCAGCCCGCCCTGCCCCGCTAACCCCGCTTTTGTTTACAGTATATCCGCTGTCTCCTGGGCCACAGAGGAGGGATGGTGAAAGCTTCCATGGCCCCCTGCAGCTCCGGTGGAACAAAATCCAGCTTTGGAAGTTCAAAAAGTCAATAATTTTTCCCTAGCTCAAAAAGTTCAGCCTTTCCATACTGTATTATGCCAAAAAGTTCTTGAAACATAAACAACAAAAGCACAAAATATACCAAGAAAAAAACCCACCACCTGTGCATGCGCTGCTGCCATAGTACTATAAGCACCTCTAAATCTAGTTAATAATTTAACTAATTTCAAGAGTAATAATTAATATATCGAGCTGATTTTCAATAGGTTTTTGTGGGTGACCATAATGCATCCAAAACATATGTTTAATGGCGATTGAGCAATTATTGGAGGCTCTACAGTGTCCACGGGTCACGATGGACCGACAGTGTCTCAGACTTACAGATGGACGGTGCATCTGATGACAATACTACTTCGGGAAAGCTTTCAGCTTTCGCTGAGGGGTAAAAACGGCTTAATCCTATTAGTGTTGCAAGAAAGCTAAACCCATCTCAGCCGATACTGGGTGAAGGCAGGGTACACCCTGAGCAGACCACACACACATGCACAGCAAATAAAAAAATATCCAATTAGCCTAATGGGCATGTATTTGGTTTGTATAAGAAAATCAGTGCACTTGGAGGAAACCCGAAATAAGCACAAGGAGAACGGGCAAACTCCAGACAAAAACACCCGGGACTCGAACCCAATACCTTCTTGATGTAAGGCAGATATGCTAACCACTATGCCACGCAAAATGGTGTCTGCAAAGAATATGTAATGCTATTAAATGCAACAAAGCCTCTAATTCACTGCTGTCCAAATCCGCAATCTCAAATGATCACATACTTGTTGATGTGTTCTGGAACTGTTTTATTATCTACGTGCAGTCCTATTCCTGTGTGGTTTATCTATTACTCGCATGTACAGTACTGTATTCGGAGTCAGCGCCTTAAATCCACAAGTTACATCAATAATTACACAGTGATGGGTTCGCAACGTTCCTCGTACTGATGGCTTTATGTATGTTGAATTTACGGGTCCTTGGTGATGATGCTGCGGCTCCGAGAGAAACCGTTTTTTTTTTCTGGAATATATCTGAAATAAGGTTTTCACTTTTCTGTGGAAAAACCTCAGCATGAGATTACGTACATTACTCTGTACAGTAATCATCCTTTAATAATGTTCCTAAAATATATCAGTGTAGGACGAGCGCCAGCCTCCCCACGACCTTAATTAGGATTAAGAGGTTCGAAAATTAACGAATGCTACGATTCCTTCGCATGTAACCAGCTCGGACATCAAACGATCCAGTGTATCATCTGTTGGTTTACATTTTATTCAATGACAAAATTGATTTTATTGGGGAAATTCGTCATTCCTATTTTAATAATTTCACCGAAACAAAGAATGATATTTTATTTCCTGTATCTATTGATGTTTTATAAACAATATATAACACTCACTAATTTGCCAAACTGTTTAATTCTACAAGTGGTGTGGGTAGGGTGGAGCCTATCTCAGCCAACACTGCACTGTTTGAAGGCGGGTTACACCCTGAACTGCTTGCCAATACCTTCTCAGGGACGTGGAACCTCCACATAGAAATGCTTATGTTAAGCCCAGGACTCGAACTCAGAACCATCTTGCTGTGAGGTGGACATGTGAACCACTACGCCACCGTTCCACCCGCAAAATGAATGACGCACTCTTTTCATGCAGTCCGGTAGAAGTTGTTTGAACACCGACCACCCCTCATCATCGTCACTCTCTTGGGATCCTATTGCCCTGACGGTGACCCCAGTCCTCAGGCTTGGTGTGCTATTGGTGATCAGCAGAAATGTCCTGGAGCTGTGAGATTAGCCAGAACTAGGTCTGGTCTCGACACCCTGCTGAAACGAAGAAGGGGATTATCAAAGGCCTGCCAGATTCAGAAAGATAAAGAATCAGAGAGAGAGAGGGGGGGGGGGATCGAGCG
>JAQNCB010000028.1:4287389-4297606 GCA_030068295.1 Euristhmus nudiceps | reverse complement strand
TCATGTAAGCTTTTTGTCTAGTTTATCCTAAAGCTACCATTTCACCAGTAGTGAACCATGAATGCATTTGATCAACGTCTCTGAATTCATTACACTGTATTTTACACTCTATATCCCTCAGGGTTTTGAAAGTAAAGTAATTATTACATCGAGCGACAGTGCTATAAAAGCTTCAGAGTAAACCAAAAACTGGTATAATGTTTCTGTACTAAATACACTTTTTGTCCCTCTTCAGCCTGCAGTAGTCCAGCCTCTCCATGAAGAATTTATCTGTTCGCTTTTTGTTTACGGTATTGTGATGGATGTTATATTTTCCTCAGGGCTCCATAAAGGAAGGAAATAAGATAATATAAATACAGCGCTACACCTAATTGTTATAGAGTAAACAGAAAATCTCCACTTATGAAAATGTATTGATCTTACTTTTTATTATTATTATTATTATTATTATTATTATTATTATTATTATTATTATTATTATTATTATTATTTTGGGCCCTGTTATTTTTAAGGTAAGCACTTATTCCTGGGGGTGTATAAAAGAAAAAAATGGTCAGTAATGTTACATTTTTTTTAGTCGGCTCAAGCAGGAGATGTGAACTAAGCATATTGTTTTACTTCTTATATTCTTGTAATTACTGATGGTAGCTACAATTCTAACATATATTATACACTTGTTAGATAAGGGTGGCACGGTGGTGTAGTGGTTAGTACGTTCGCGTCACAGCAAGAAGACCTGGGTTCAATTCCCAGCCTGGGCGCTTCTGTGTGGAGCTTGTGTGGGTTTCCTCTGGGTTCTCTGGTTTCCTCCCACAGTCCAAAAACATGCACAGTTGGCTGTTCCAAATCTCCCTTAGGTGTGATGGACCCTGTAAATGGGACTTTGTTTCCCGTTGGTGTACCAATAAATAAATACACTTGTTAAAATCCTGTTTAGCCAAAAACAAGTTTTTTACTTGCAGTGATTGTGTATAAGGGTTTAATCTTTGAATAAATGTTATTTTTACTAGGTGATTAAGATTTATGAATGATGTACTGTATATTGTGCTGTTTTTATAAGGGTTAATAGGAATAAAGTAATTGGTATGTATAGATTAAGTGCTATATTATTCTATTGTTATTATTTTGGGGTGAAAACATACTTCGAGGATACACAATAATGAAATTATTAGCATAAACTAATCTTTTGAGGTCCTGGAGTTTGTAGAAAGGGTAAAATGTAGGTAATATTTGCTTTTTTAGAAGGTTAAAATGGGATTCGTGGATTTTATGTACTATACCTTGCACTGTATTTTTGAAAGGTCGTCTCTAATGGGAACGATAAGACTTGTTTTTGTTTGTGGAGTTGCTAATCACATGGAATGTTCTGGATTGTTCAAGAAGCTGTGGGGCTCTCTGTGCGCGAGGCGAGTTGAGCCTGAAGCAAGAGCTCGCGCGATTGAAAAGTAACGGTCGTTTGTTTTTGTTTTTTTAAATCTCCCAAATGACAAAAAAAAAAACACTTAAAAAGTGACTTTTTTCGGGGGGTGATAAAGAAAAACAGTGGTACGTCCTGAAGAGACACAACTCCGCGGTAGACAGCGTGTTAAAATAGTTTGGTGGGAGCATAGTGGTGCTGGCATTCGACTTGTTTGTTTGTTAGCCGAGTTTATGTTGACATTTACAGGTTAGCTTACATGCTAACAGCTAAGCTAGTCAGAAGCGGCAGTGAGTTGTGAGGGAAAGGAGTCTGGAGAAGCAGGGTGGAGTAATTCATTGCAGAAATAAAGGTAGGGTTTTTTATTTCTTGTTCCCTTCATCCGTCTGTAACTGTTTAAAAGTCTGGCGTTTACCGGAAAAAGAGAGAGAGAGAGAGAGAGAGAGAGAGAGAGAGAGAGAGAGAGAGAGAGAGAGAGAGGGAGGGAGGGGGGAATCAAGGGGCTCTGAAAGAATCTCAGCTATGTAGGATGTATTTTTTTAAGGTGTGTAAACAAGCTAACCTGTGGAGAAAAAACCCACATAAACATTTAAGCTTTTAAACTCTAAACCTACTTCCGAGCGAAACTAATTATGTTTAGTCTTCCAGGCTATTTCTAATGTATCATATTAAATATTCATCATCTCTAAGTGTTTTTTTTTCTTTCTCGTGATCATAACAATCTGTGATAAATCCCAAATGCACATTTATAGCTAAACTAGACTGCTGTGAAAGAAAAATAAAAGAGGAAATAATAAATTTAGGCACCGTGTAGTGTGTTAGAAATCCTACAAGCAGACGCTTGGCTTCAGTCCATATAATGTGCCCCAGTTTGTCATTAATTCTTCTAAAAATGTATGTTTTTTATCAAAATATAAAGTAATAATAATAATAATAATAATAATAATAATAATAATAATAATAATAATAATAATAAGCCTGTTTAAGCACCTCTGCCGCTTCTTCCAACAAATCTCAGGTCGTTGAAACGGGCCACTTGGTTCTTCATGACGGCGGACGCGTTTCTCAGCTCGGCCGAGTAATTCTCATCGTTTCCGGCCATGACAGTGACCAGGGTACCATCAGGAACATCACCGAGAGCCACCACCTGTACAGGGCACCAGGTGTAACACACACACACACACACACACACACACACACACACACACACACACACACACACACACACACCAGATAGATAGAGAGAGAGTGAGTAGAAAAACTTTGGTCAAAGCCACATCAGCTGGCATTCAGTGCTCTGTAATGTCCTTACGGGTAAGTACAATAATTCCCTTTACATCATTACACACTTCACATACAAACATACATAACAACGGAACTTTATTCATTCTGCACCACTCAGAAGCATCATGATCAGTCAGCGCATCTCAGTGAATATTTTCAATGTGCGATTGTGTGTAAAATGATTAGCAAAACAAACATTTCAACTTTTTTTTACAAGACTGAAAATGATTATTATGCTTCAGTTAAAGGATCATTTATGTTGGGTGTGACTGACTTGGCATGTACTGTGCAGCTACACGAGTAGGATGCGCTCTTCCAGATCGACGTGGGATGAATTATTCAATGCAAATGATTACACAGTATTGTCACATTATCGTAGTGTTTGCTGTTGAAGGTGAAGGGATATTCTTAGGAGAGAAAAACTCAAATCTGCGTGTTGCGTGTCTGATCTTGGTTAGGAAGTGTTCATGTATCATTGTGTTATGTATATTGACAGTGAAGATGAGGTTTATTTGAGTGGCAAACAAAAGAAAAAAATCGAAATTGTTCTCTAAAATAGATATATTGTAATGCTATAAATCGCAATCAGTGTGAGGCTTAACGGAGGTGAGTACATGGATGTTTAAATCCATTTACGAAAGAGATAACCCCCGGTCTAAGCGTGCTTTATTACAGATTTAAAAATGAAAAAAAAATTGTAAAGTGTGTACATTTGTGTGAAGTGAAAAAATAAAATCATTCATACATAGGAAAATTCATACATCTACAAAAAAACTAAATAAACAGGTTTGATCGACAGAGAGAGAGAGAGAGAGAGAGAGAGAGAGAGAGAGAGAGAGAGAGAGAGAGAGAGTTTACCTTGAACGCTACTGGAAGAGTTTTGTTGCAGCGCCAGTGTGAAGGCAGAACGGAGCACAGAAAGTTGGGACTGTCGGTGCGCACGAGTTCTCCGGCGTGGTCCGCCAGCACGTCCACCACGGAGCGCGTGTCCGCCGTATGCCGCGATCTCAGAGGTCCCGCAGCGCTCATGCTGCTCGCGCCGCCGGTGCTGCAGTCACTGCCGCCGAGCTTCCCGCAAGGGAACGACGTGGAGGGCGGTGTGAACCGTCTGGTGGTGGTCGGGTCTACAGGTATATGCATCACGAAACCGTGGATTGTAAGTGCCACTTCACGGTCAAAGCAAAAAAAAAAAAACCGACCAAACAATAAAAGGGCAAAAATAATAACAGCAGTAATAAACACTAATGCTCGTTTATTTGTGCGCGCGGATGAAGATGAAAAGGGTGCAGTCCAGACACGAGTTTAACACCAGAAAGATATTCGGTTTAAGTTCCGCGTTTTTTTTAACAGAATAAACAAACGGGTTTGTTTCACGTGATGAGCAGGACTGGATACAGCATGCAAACTGTTAACTGCAGTTCTGCGCTTTTCCCACTGACTTCAGCAAAAAAAAGAGATATAAATAAATAAAGAAGCAATAAACCGCAAATGAAGCCCTCTGCTCTTCTGCACAGCGGTTTAGTGCCAGATGCAAATCACTCAGAAATCAGCCGTCACGGACTAACTCCTGTAGCTTTGTTTAATGAACAGGCACCAATAATAAACAGCAAAACAACAGGTGAGTCGTTGACTTCAGGTTTCTCTGATTCAGATGGATCTATGACTTGTCTAAATTCATGCACTTTGTTTCTTTTTCACTCCCAGTGTAATCACAAAGCTACTTGCTCAATCGTCGAGTTTACGTCTCCGTCCATCAGAAGTATTTCATCTACTTTGGGTTGACTGCAGGTCCAGACCAGACTCAGATAATAATAATTTATTTAAAAAAAAAACCTTCTTGCTTATTCCAGGAAAAAAATCAAGAAAGTTTAAAGTCCCTCGTTGTTTTTTTTTTCTTTAATGCTGATTACATGGAGATCCACTCTGAGAACGTGTGGTCCTTCTCGCCATCAAGGTTTTGTATTTTTCTTTCTCGGCTCTGCGATGTGTACTCGCTGCTTTCCAGGCTGAATGTGCTCTACACACGCCAGTGTTTACTCAACTCATTTTAGAAGTTTCCGAGCTCCGATTGCTCTACCAACAAGACGTCTGGGCGTGGTTTCCCTCGACCAATCAGAATCACGCGGAGCAAAAACGAAAGCGCTGTCTGTGTGCACAGGACCCAGTCGGACGCAGTAGCTTGTGAGCGCAGTCGGATTAAGAGCTCATCCCCATCTCTCACATTTAATATAAATCAATACGAGTTTTATTAGCCGACATTTCCAAGTTCAGTTATTGAGCATATAACTTTTTACCTGTTAAAAAGCACGTGAGTTGGCGCCACAGGGTAAATCCGTGGCTTGGAGGAAACTGATGTGAGTGAAATAGGATTACTGTTAATTTTATATTAAGTATCCGGATTCGAAATGTTATTAAATAACAGTTTTGAGAGCACATATTTCGGACTCCAAAGAACATAGAAACACGATGCTACTGTGAGGGACAGTGGTGGCTTAGTGGTTAAGGCGATCGGTTACGGATCCGAAGGTCAGCGGTTGGGCCCATGAGCAAGACCCTTAACCCTCGATTGGTCAGTTGTATAAAAATAATAATTGTAAGTCGCTCTGTAAAAGAGTGTCTGCCAAATGCTGTAAATGTTGAACAAGAGCAAAGCAACCACAAAACACAGAAATCTATAACATTTCCAACAGCCATCTATTGTTACTGGAATTCATAATGTTGTAGAAATATATCAACACCCTTATATAATAATAATAATAATAATAATATAATAATAATAATAATAGTACCAATAATAATACTATTCATCAAATTCATAATCCATTGCAAATGTAACATTTTACACATTTAATAAATAAAAAAGGTTAAAAAAAGAAATCTACGAATTACTAGTCAGACTGTATATATTTTTAAAAAGCAAAAATATAATTAAGAAAAAATATAAAAATAATAGTTATTCGTATGAGAATCTAATTTACTGGCGCCAGCTATGAGTATATGGACTACTACACAATGCCCACAACAGAACTGTAAGCAGTGATTGCATGTTTTATAGGACGTGCTGATACAAATACACTGGTTCTGTTACAGAACGTTATTATAAGTTGGATGTTGTTCACGTGACACGCCACACCCTTCCCTCCCATCAGAGCGTCACCGCTAGTAGGCGCGTTTGCTGTTTAAAATGAGCCTGAGGTTGAGAGAGCCAGAGAGAGAAATTCACAGACTGTGTCCATGACCGCATACTAGCGTATTAAATAGTACTTTATATCAAACATGGTGCTCCGACCTCAGTTATCTTGAGAATTTTATTATTCTATTTAGTGCAGAGTCACACAGCTTCAAAGATTTTAAATGTGTACTTTTTAAGTATAAATTATTACCAAAAAGACTGGTGTTACCATCTTGTGAATAGTAAAGGACGGTGATTTAATCACTTCAGCCAAGACGACTATCCCTATCCTCGAGCAATAAAATTCAATTTATTATTATTATTATTATTATTATTATTATTATTATTATTATTATTATTATTATATTGTAATGCAAAATATTTAGTACACAGCTAAAGGAATTCCTGTCACAACCATAACAATGGCATAATTAAAAAAACAACATGCATTCAATTCGAAATAATTTATTGCAATATTAAATTATGATTTAATATTGCAATTAATAAATATTGCAATATTAAATTATGATTTCATCATTAATAAAAAAACGCGAATTAAATAAACAACCGTGTTCGTTATAATATCCATACTGTAGGAGACCTCAATATGTTTTATTTATTTTTTACATTTTTATTTTATTTTTTATTGTATTTATTTTAAAATAGCGACAGTGCACATTAAGACATATTTACAGGTAACTGTGCCATGATAACAGCTAATTTACATCTGTTTTAGGCAGGTTGATATCACAGAGTGATTCATATAAACTCATAAACAAAACAGAGAAAATAGACAATAAATCCACAGCATCTCTCTCTCTCTCTCTCTATCTCTCTCTCTCTCTCTCTCTCTCTCTCTCTCTCTCTCTCTCTCAATTTCTAGCGTATTTCTGGGAAAATAAACAAGGTTAAAAACGTCAAACCCACAACCGCAAATTCCAATATAAGCAGTTTCCTTTCCGTTTGGATGCCAATTTTGCATAAAAGAAAGAATAATAAACAGTCCTCGTGCCCATAAAATAATTGTGAAAAAAATCAAACAAGCAACCAAACATGTTTTTGCTGGTGATTTTAAGTTAGGGTTTCTCAGATCTGCACTATTTTAGTATGATTCTCCTCTGTAATGATTCAAAATCATTAGATCGCTCTATCATACTGAAACACAAAGAGTACAAGGGGAGAAATGAAGCAGGAAATGTCAAAACAATCGTGAAAAAATATTCAAGAAAAAAGGGAAAAAAATGCAACATTTCTAAACATTTAGACTTAAATAAAGTTGATGAAGAACAGATGACGACTATGATGCTACCATACAGAATCACCGAGTACAGTCATCACCGTGGGTCCACCTAAGTGCTTTAGATATAGCAGCTCTTTCTAAAATTTAGCTCGATATCCTGATCAACAAATTAATTTACATTGGAGAAACTATATAGTTTTAGAGGTAATTTTACTGAACAGGCTGGGAAATGCTGGCGTAAATTATCATCATCATCATCATCATCATCATCATCATCATCATCATCATCATCATTATTATTATTATTATTATTATTATTATTATTATTATTATTATTATTATTATTAATATATATTTTTTGTATTATTACTATACTACACTGGCCACATATGGGGCTCTTTTCCCACTTTGTCGGGTCGGAAGTAATACACATATGGGTCGCATCTTGCAAAATGTCAAAGAAGTGCATGTATGAAGGGCAATTTAATCCAGGTTCAGAAATGGGCCGTCGAATTGGTAAGCTTTTTATATGTAACTTGGAATTCTAAAAGCATATTTACTACCGAGGACAGGGTTGACCACACTATATTTTTAAAAGTGTGGTGACCAATATTTGCTTTGAAAAAACCCTCCAACAATACTAATAATAATATATACGCATCTGGGTGTGTTAGATGGTTCGAGCCACCCACTGGCAGTCCAGCAGCAGCG
Organism: Euristhmus nudiceps; assembly: GCA_030068295.1. Taxonomy (NCBI): domain Eukaryota; kingdom Metazoa; phylum Chordata; class Actinopteri; order Siluriformes; family Plotosidae; genus Euristhmus; species Euristhmus nudiceps. Next base: position 4,289,782 of record JAQNCB010000028.1, on the reverse strand, counting down.
GCGCATCCTCCCGCACCGCATCTGTTCATTATTAATATGTTTAACCGCGTTCCTGTCACACGAGCCTCCGCCGCCTCTTCACCGCGCACTTTCTACGGTTTCTGATGCTCCCGTGCAGTGGGATGACATCTAATACCGCGTGTTCTTTTCGTGATCCTCCTCCTTAAAGCGCGCTTGTCTTCAAGTCGGACAGTGCGCGGTGGCAGCGTAATAGCGTGATGAAAAACGACGTGACTCGTTACAAATGGACCACCGGCTTTCACGAGTTCAAAGAGATGCGCTTGTTCGGCGGAAAGCTCAAAGAGCTCGCTATCAGACTGCAGCTCATTCGGCTTTAATCATCAGTGACGGCAGGACAGATGCAGCCTCATGATGATTTGATTATTTCGGATTTTCGACCCATGCGAGATATCAGAGGGCTTTATAGGGGGTTTTAAAATACATTTATTCACCAGGCTGTTGGGTTCATGCATTTTCAATAAAGCGGTTGTCACTGAAATGATGCATGTGTTGTAGCCAACGTGCAAGTAAATCTGGACACATTAAAAGAAATTGTGCTGGAGCTTGTAAGGCAACGTGTCTTTCATTTGGGGCCGTGAATACCTTATACACTAAATATCACATAAAATATAATTCTACTACGAATTAGCTGTACCACATCGGTAAATTATAAAGGTGTGACGATAAGTGTGTGCCTACTGGCTCTGAGAGCTTAATGGGTTAATCCCTAAGGTATGTCTCTTGTTATGTATAGGCGACATTTACATTTACAGGCACTTGCATCTTTTTCTTTACCTGTCTCTCTTTGCCATTGAAATATTTTGCTTCCAATACGAATTATCTGACAGTCGTTAACATCTGCCCTTTACAGGAAATAACTCAAGAATGTTGTTTAGATCACAACAGAAACACCTTTTGCATGCCTGGATGCACTGCTACTGGTTTTATGTCATCAGGCTGATTATTTCATGTATTTTCAGTTCAGCAAGGCCACATGAACACATATCATGCCTCTGTTTAAAGCATTTCTGCAGGGAAATCACACTAAAGAATGACTTAAGGAACACAATTAGAAAACACTGACCCAAGCAGAACACTGGGGCAATAATGCCACCACAACTCGGTTGATTTTTCATCTTTGCCAGCCGTGGGCGGCTGCACGGTTCTCTGCATGTGAAAATTACAGAGAGAGAGGGAGCCTCGAAGCCACAGAGTGCATTCCTTCCGTAAAAAGTGTCTGCTTGAGTTTCAGGCCAGTGGGCTTCTGCCCTGAGCCAGCATGCAAACAAACAAGGAGAGAGAGAGAGAGAGAGAGAGAGAGAGAGAGAGAGAGATAGATGCAGCCAACCCACAGTGCCTTCTGCATTCTCATCAGATGCATTTAAATCACATTTGCGCTCTTAAGTAGGCTGAATGGAATGATGAATTCATGCATTTGCTTAGTAGCTTCTGTTTAAAGTACTAAATTCACCTCTACACCAGAGTTTGCTTATTTTAATATGCTTTTATCACCATTATCACGCACATTAGTAGGAGGTTTGTACTGTTGCAAGAGAGTCGGTGAGGGTTTCAGGCTGTCTTTCTGCCTTTTTCTAGAATGCAGAAAACTTTATAATGGGATCATGGTGAGAGTTTTAGAATAAACACTGATAAAATAAATAGTAAGTTTGCATATACATATATGTGTATTTAAGCTTGCTGTCCAGATGGCAGATGCAAGTTTCTTTGCGGATTCATGGTTCATACGTAGTCAGTTCAACACGTCTCTACTGATGTTGAGAAAAGAATTAGCACCATGTTTCTTTCAGGGACAGTCAACCTATTACACATGTCTGTTAATCATGCAAGTCACTATCAGATCAGTTTTTCCGATTGGCATGAGCGGATATTAAAACTAGTTTCTTAAGTGGGGCTATTTTTGTGGCGTAAGGGAAAAGGATGTAATACTCAGTAATCGATGAAAAAAAAATTAAAAAAATTTGAGCTGTGACCAGTGAATATTTCATTAAGAGTCATATCTTTTAAATTGGTATTGGCAATTTGGATTTTCAGTACAATCCATTATTATTCCTCTTATACTTGCTCACTAATCAGACTAATGTGACCTCAATCTTTGTTTTTATCATGAAGTGTATTACTTGAAGTATTACTTCTTTATAGTAGTTGTAGTTGAATCCTATATCAGGACCTAAAAACATTTTCTCTTTTATCAGAGGGGAAAATGAGGTTAAAAAAGTCACCTGGCCTCTAGAGGGGGCTGCTCCTGAGCAGAGACAGCCATGAGCACTGAATTCTGTCATTTCAACAGCTATCTTTCTTTTACTCTCTCTCTCTCTCTCTCTCTCTCTCTCTCTCTCTCTCTCTCTCTCTCTCTCTCTCTCTCTCTCTCTCTC
>JAQNCB010000028.1:4091084-4101191 GCA_030068295.1 Euristhmus nudiceps | reverse complement strand
AATATTGCTTACAAATACATTTGTTGCTAATTCATGTGTGTGGAAGAAGTGTTACTGAAAAATTTTCAAAAACACTGAAAAAAAAAAAAGTCATGAAGAAAACTGAAAATCTAAATCTGCGGTAGGCATCTCTGCTGATATTGATAACGTGATATTTCTTTTAATCTGTGTTGGTGGGATTTTTTTTTATTTATTAAAGTTTTTTGTTCTTATAGGGGTCTGGTGTTCAAGTTTGGACGCACGGAAGACCTGTGGCAGTGAAAAGCCTCTTTTTTTGACCATCGCACACCCCAAGTTCGTCTGTACTACTTCTGTTCTCTCAAGCATTTCCCCTTTTCCAAGCACACCTGCCCTTTTTTTTTCTTCTTGTGCGACTGTCAGACATGTGTCGAGAAACACTGGGGAGAACAAACAAACCTGTCGCATCTAGCCTTGGAAATCAAAAGTAATTCAGCCACATGTTGGTGTTTTTTGTTTTTGTTTTGTTTTGTAATTTATGGGAGAAAAAGAGACTGCGGACAGGCGTGTTTGTTTATTGACACCCTGCGCTCCTGTTACAGTGTTCTTGTACCACACATTTAGCTTCCAGTCGTTCCCCTTTTTCATGCTTGATGTATATAATGTATACACGATTTCAAACATTTTAAAGTCGTAGTTAAAGATTCCTAATGAAAGAAGCCCCGCCTACTTCATTTATAAGCTACTGATGGGGGGGGGATCATCCATACTCGTCTCCTCTCTTCATTCAAACTGATCACTGATTCATGTTATCCTGTCTGCGTAACGTATCTTTTGTATTCTTAGATCCTTCTTTTTTTTCTTTTTCAATCAAGTAAGCCGGAGCTGCATCTCCAGTTTTTTCCTCCTCGAAACCACATGTATAGTTTGTACTCCAGTCTGTAAGAGCCTAAAACCTTTGTGCTTTGTTCTTTCACTGGGATATTTAATACGTAGTTTACGGCAAGTGGCACCATTATGTTTGGTTTTAAATCCCAAGGGGGATTAAAAAAAAAAAAAGAAAACAAGTGGAATGATGTTCTGATGTTTTGCCTTCTTTTCCCTACTTGTATCTGTTAAAGGGAATTATGTGCAAATCTTCACTTAACCGGCTTCTTAACCAGAAACATCCTGTAACAAGTGAGTGTGATGCAAAGTAATAGTTTCACTTGAGTTCTGTCAGTCTTGGATTTTTTATATTTTTTTTTGGGTGGTGTTGGTGTTCTAAAGTCATACGCATCACCCTACATTTTTCAGTTTTATTCCTGTAAAAAAAATGCAAATATAAACTTGTAACGGATAAACAGCTAGGCGAATCGCTCTCTTTTTGCTAGTCGTATCTTACATTAATTTTTTGTACACGTTTGCACTCTATTTATGTAACATGGCTGCTGTACAGCAAAGACGGAGCTGTCATAAATGCAAGCACAAAAATAAAGCAAGGAAAATAAAGAAATGCAGTCAATCCAACGCCAATAAATTTTAAAATAAAACACTAGAGGAATGTAAGCTTTTTTTGTAACAGGGTTGTTTTCTTTTTGTTTTTTCTTTTTTTTGCAACTGTATTTGTCAATACCAATAAAAATGTCCAGAAATTCTCCGAACACACCGTTTTCAGGTTGATACATATTTTTTTATTTATTATATATACTGACAGTTTAATTCAGGAATTTACTCTATCCTGATTTTTTTTTTCTTATTCATTTTATGATATCAATAGTTTGTTTACAGACTTTTCTAGGTTGTCATGCTGTAAATGGGGAAAAAAAAGTGAATCGGATCAAATATCAAAACAAATCTTGTATATTTATTTCCATGCACCCTGCTAATGAACAATAGTTTATAAACCCTGTTTAGTTTTTGGAATGAGGTTCCCCTATACAGTGTAACGAGCACTTAAATATTGTCCATAAAACAGTTGAAAAATGTTTAAATTAATTATATACAAGTTGTATTAGATATTATTACAATTAGTGTGTTTATAACACTATAATTTTAGCCTTTACTGTAAGTAAAATGCAGTACTGTGCTTTATATGGTATTAAATAAATAACAGAAACTATACAGGGATAATAATTAATTTATTTTATTAATGTTACATATGTAAATGTACCACAACGTGAAATCTCTTCCCAGATGAAACGACAGCGTTTGGTTTCACCTTCTCAGACATCCCGCTGTCATGTCACAACATGACATGACATGACATTACATGACATGTGAACATGTTTTCTTCTTACTGAGATAGCTAATGCTAATGCTGAATGCTAATGCACCCACGCAGGAACGCAAGACAAATCTGACACACAAAACCACATACACAAGTCCTGAGAGCCTCTTGGTACAAGTTTTACTTCAGATCTTCAAAGTTGGTTTCACTTGTGCACCAGCAAATTTGGAAACTGTAAAAAGAGAGAAAATGTAAACAGGCTGAAGACAGTTAGCTAGATTTTCTTTTGAGGTGTTTTATATTATCTACACTGTGCATCAGGACAGTATAAAAAGTAATCAGTTTGCCCTTTTACCCAGAATCTCATAAAACCTCACAAACCTCCCAGAAAGTTTGGTCATCAAAGCACTTCCTGTTCTCCTGAGACTTCCAGAAGCTCCATTTCAGAAGCAGTCCTGTAAATTGTGATGAAAAGGAAAATACTTTATACCTGGAAAATTCTACAAACTGGAGGAATCGCTTCAATATGTGAAATATGATGGTCTCGAGTCACAAAAAAAACAAACAAACACTGGAGTCATTAGTGAAGTCTATGTGCGCTGATTTACTGAAGGTGAATGCATGAAATATAAATTTATTGGACTGAATTTAAATCAAAGATGACAGAACATGATAGTACTGAGATTTAATCTGTTACTTTAAAATATGGACCTAAAAATATAGTTGTGGATTGAAATGAAACGCTAAACAGTTAAAACTAATACACAGATAGAATACCAATGTTCAATAATAATAATAATAATAATAATCCAATACAAATAATTATAATTACAGTAGTAAATTGTAATAGAATGCTTAGAAATACCATCTTAAATTCTAATGATGCCTGAATTGTCGTAGTAAAACAGAATACACAGATACTAAGTATGGGTATCGAATTCTAATAAAGTACTGAATGTACTGAATTCAAACCAAATTCAAAATTATCTTAGTAAATTCTAATAAAACACTTAGAAATACAGACTTAAATTTTAATGTAGTACTGAATTGTAGCTGTAAAACCTAATACAGAGATAGTGAATACGGGTATCAAATTCTAATAAAATAGTGAATTATTGTACTGAATTCAAGCCAAATAAAAAAATTTATAATAAATTTTCATCGAATTCTTAGAAATGGAGTTTTAAATTCGAATGAAACACTGAATTATAATTAGCAAAGTTGACCAAAACAAACTGAGCCCTAGCAGTTTATTCTAATCTGGTACATAATTCTAATAATGTTAATAAATGCTTACCTGTAATAATTCCCATCACCAGACTTATACCGATTGTGATGAGCAGAATACAGATGTGATGCACTGCAAACCGGACAGCACTAAAAAAAAATCATGAATAAAGTGAAGTATGAACAATCAAAACCATATGCTTGTTTACAGCGTACACATCACAAAAGTTTAACACAAGCATGTTTGGGTACTGAGTGCATTTTTTTAAAGTGTATTTGTGGTTTCATGATTAAAGGAAGTCTAAAAGGCTTTACAGTGTGCTGTGGCTGATTTGGGCCAATTGCAAGATGAGTTGTGCAAACCATCCCAGAATCCCCGGCACTGCATGAACGTTCAGGACGCCGCAGGTATCATGGAAGTTAAAGATGAATAGCATACAATCCTAAGGAACGGTGTAAATAACATACATAAATCTAGGTTGTCAGAGTTACACCAAAAAGTACTGAAGGTCTTGAACTGTCGTGAACTCCAAGGTATTTGCTTAGTAATTGCATTGCTTAGAATTTAGTACCGTTAATTGCAGTGCTGAATTCTGAATTTCAGAACTACATTTTAATCTCATCCCTTTTTATTGTACTGAATTCTACTAACATAAATCACAAAGTTATAATAATGAAATTACACTAAGGAATGCTTTTGTAGTGATTATCAAATGCTGATTTAAAATTATAGTATTGAAGTATAATCAAGTACTTAATTATAGTGCTAATTAAAAACAGTGATCATAAAAACACCTTTATTATATTAGCTCTAGAATGGTTACCCTCTAATTTGCTAACGTGGAAGGTAAACCTGGGATAATTTTAAATAATATGTGATAACATACTTATGACATACTTATAACATACTCACACTACCGGATGTATGAGTTACACAACCACCTCAATTACACCGGGTGAATTCCACCCTGGTAACCGTTCTGGGGTTAATGTTATTATAATAATAATTATAATGCAGAAGTAAAAATCAAATACTGATTTATAACATTAAACTCCAGTCATTTACTCAACTATTGAAATTAATTCTAATTAAATAATAAGTTCCAGAGTTGAATTCTAATCTAATACTGATTTGTGGTCCTCGTTTAAAAAAAAAAAAAAAGTATTATTACAGTACAATATTAAAATACATCAGTTACCTTGAGGAATAATAATGATTTTTAGTCAGTATAATCAAATACTGAATTACCATATACTGAACTATAGTACTGAATTATAGTCAAGTACCTAATTATATTGCTATGAGAGGAGAAGCTGAAAGAAAAGTAGTAATTATATCACAGATATTCACACATACTTAAATTCTGAATTGTAGTGCTGAAATAAAAACAAAATACTGAATTATAATCAAATCCTGATTTATAGTATGGCAATCCAGCTATTTACGAAATTACAGTGATGAATTTTAAATAAATACCCGTATTGAGTTCATTCATTTTCTGAACCGCTTAATCCTAATTAGGGTCGCGGGGAGGCTGGCGCCCATCTCAGCCGACTCTGGACGAGGGCAAAGTACATGCTGAACAGCCCACCATTCACACCCACTCACACCTAAGGGAGATTTGGAACAGCCAATTAGCCTACTGTGCATGTTTTTGGACTGTGGGAGGAAACCGGAGTACCCGGAGGAAACCCACGCAAGCAAGGGGAGAACATGCAAACTCCACACAGAGACGCCCAGGCTGGGAGTCAAACCCAGGACCTTCTTGCTGTGAGGCAGACGTGCTAACCACTACACCACCGTGCCACCTCAATATTGAGTTATAGTACTAAATTCTAATTAAAATGGATTTATTATAGTTAATTCTAATCAAGTACTGAATTATAGAAGTGACTGAGAGTGAAATATTTAATTCTAGTATTCAGATATAAGTCCCCACCGTCACCCACAGTCGGCTGAGATGGGTACCAGGCTCCCCCACGACCCAAATTAGGATGAAGCACCTTAGAAAATGAATGAATGAATTATAATTACATACGTAGAATTGGACATAGGTTCTAATTTACGTGTTGGTTAGTGGTAATCATATGTTGAAACCCATTAGAGAAGCGTTTAAATTATGGAAGGTTTCTATATCAACTAATATATTGACAGACATTTTGTTTTATAAACAAAACAGACACATACATGATAAAATGTTAAAGTCACTTTCGTGAACAGTTATCATGGTGGTGTTTTCTACCTTTAAATATCGAAATCCCAGTGTTGACAAAAGGGTGGCGCACAAACCGATCATCATGGCAACCCACGGAGCAGGAACTGAGGTCACGACGGCTCCGGTAGCAACACCACCAGCCAGTATGGAGCTCTGAATGTGCACCTTTGGGACAAATCACAATCACACAAATCACTGGTGCTGACCAGTGCGCCACTGTGCTGCCAACGTCTTTAATCTTATCCATAATGATCCAGTGTGGCAGCCGACTTTCATTCCAAGCAAATAGGAGTCACATTTTTCTGTGGATTGGAGGCCATGATGCCCGGACTAAACAAGTAGAATCCGGTGTAGCTTCTCCATAATCTTAAAAAACCCTAATTTTTGATTAAAAATATGTGATAAACTGGGAAGTGGTGGACTGGTGGTAGGGTGCTGGATTACTGATCCCAAGGTCGAGGGGTTCAAGTCCAACTATCACCGGGTTGTGTTATGACTTGGGAAAAATCACAACAAAGAAAACCAGCAAAGAAAACTAAAAAAAATTTATTCTTCAACAAAAAGTTCTTCAAAACAATATCCACTATTTATTGTGAATAACACTCTAATGCCACTATTTAACTGTTGACAAAACAAAAACTCTCAGCTCTGATCTCTACTGCTGTCTGCTCTGCTGTGCTTTAAATCACAGTATTTATATAGACCAGTAACCTTCTGGAAAGATCCACAGGGTTCCAGAGAAACTCCTCCCCTCCAGACAAGAAGGCACCAGAAGTTTCTATAAAACCCTAGTCTTTTCCTAATGATTTTACATCAGAGCATGTTTTACAGAAACACCACCAGAGGGTGCCAAATTAACAAAACAAATATAGCTGACCAGCAAAACAGCATATAATAAATCTTCATTTACAAATGAAATACAATGCGGGACAAAAAATAATGCAGCTAACTGGGTTATCACCGACCAGCCATGTCTCTCACTGTCTGCGGTGAGAGGGATGTAAAAGAACCATTGCTGACTTACGTAATGAGTAGCTGCATAGCTGTCGGTGTGTTTCTGCCCTGCGATGGCCTGGTGAGCTGTCCAGGGTGTACTCTGCCCTTGCTCAGAGTAGGCTGAAATGGGTGCTGGCTCCCTGTGTCCCATATTAGGATGATAAATGATTATTAATCTGATAAACTATCTTTTCCTGCTCACTGATGAAATTCAATGCGTGTGTCGTGCTAGAAAGGGTTAACTTATAGTTTCCGAGAGCCTAGAGGTTATGTTGAGATGTTTCCCCTGCTGTCGTTATGGAGGGATGGAATCATTCCGAAACTTGAGCACAGCCGAAGCCTAGCTCACATTGACTCACCAAGTTGATTTTGCCCTTCGAGTTGGAGATCACGGAAACAGCCATGGCTGTGACGGCGCTGACTGCCAGAGACAGATACGTGCTACATATCACTCTAATGTCCTGCATAAGTGCTGCATTCAAACTGGGCCAGAACATCCAAAGGAACAAAGTCCCTGAGAAGGAAAGAAAAAACCCAGAAGTCTTCTTTGGTTACAAGATGTCGGGCGTAATCATTACGAACTTGAGTCGAGGATTGATAAGCCATTTGATTCGCTTACCGAACATGGCAAAGAGGCCCGACATCCTGCTGACCTTTTCCTTCTCATGCATCGCTGGCATCTCGCTACTGAAAAGCAAGCATGATGTCATCAAACCAAAGAGAGCACCGAAGATGTTGATGAGCACGAAGCTGTACAACCAGAGTGCCTCGCTTCCATTCTGCTTAAAACAAACAAACAAACAAAAGAAATAGTAGTGTCAACTTTTTCAAAATGAATGTCGCAGTATACGACGCAGGAATGACGGGATTTGATTGGTTCGCTATCTTGGGATAATTAGGTGCCAAAGGTGAGGTGGAGGTTATAAATAGTCTCAAAGATGGCACTGACACTGCCCGAAGGCGGGGTACACCCTAAACAACTCACCAGACCATCACAGGGCAACACACACAACCATTCACACTCACACTTGGGGAGATTTGGAATATTAAACTATCTAATGTATGTCTTTGGATTGTAGGAGGAAACCAGAGTACCTAGAGAAAGAAAACCCACGCAATCACAGGGAGAACTGCATGTTCTCCACACCGAGACACTTGAGCCTGGGAACCCAGGACCTTATTATTGTGAGGCGGATGTGCTAACCCCTACGCCACCATGTTGTCCTGTGTATAAGTCTAAGTTACAGTATTTGTCACGAAGGAACCCTAAGGAACATCCATCACCTCACCTGGAACACTGTCTGTATGATCCACTGGTTTAGCACAAACCCTGTGACCTCGATCAGGGTGAAGATCAGAAGTTGGACCGGGTTGGTTCTTCCATGGATGGCACCCATAGCCACGAGAGTCGAAGCCGCACACAGCTCAGCGTCTATCAAACTAAAGGAGGGATAAGTGCGTTGGTGTGAGAGTAAATAAGGAAGTAATAAGCGCTATGTGTATAAGAAATAAACAGGGGTGTTTTGTTTTACAGAAAAACAATCAGTGGTACAGTGCTGTGATGTGGACTGATATGAAGTAAAGTTTGTTGTCATTTTATTACCTGGTTAACTGGATTCGGATCTTCCAGGTTAAACGATGTGACATCAGGAAGCCTTTTAGTAAGGTGGCCCACTGCACGGCTATGGCGGCAACCAAAACGTTAAACGCTGAGCCACTGAATCCGTAGCGTATCAGAAACGAAGCCAAGAACCCAAAACCCAGAAACACCATCACATGGATATCCTGGAACTCTGTCAGTAGGGAAGTACACATCAAACAAAGAAGAAAGAAAGCGATTGAACTGTATGCATACAACAAATCCAAATTCTGTCAGGAGTGATTTTTTTTTTTTTTGAGAATATGGTGATGGTGAAGGGGCTGATGAGTGGTGTATGAGAGCACAGATTCAAATCCCAAGTGGTGCCACAGCCAATCATTATCGGGAGGTGATTGGTCGAGCTCCCATGGAGGGACGGATGCTCCCTTTCCTATCGCAGCCACACTAGCCAATCATGGAGCTCCATGAAGATGAATATTCCTGGTACTGCATGATTGAAATAACATTTATTCATTCATTCGTTTTCTGAACAACTTGATCCTAATTAGGGTCACGGGGAGGCTGGCGCCCATCTCAGTTGACTCTGGGCAAGGGCTGAGTACACCCTGAACAGCTCTCCAGGGAAGAAACACACTGACATCGATGCAGCCTAATCTTAAAAAGTCAGTAATGGTTCTTTTACCTGCCTGCCAATTCAGACAGTGATGAAAAGAACAGTTATGGTTAAAAAAGAAAATGTGGTCAGAAGAAACGCCATGGCCTTTGCCCTCGCTGGTTGGTCGCCATTGGACATGTCTGATGGGTAGCAACTGGCCATGACAACAACTCAGGAGAAAATTCAGGAGGAAAATGTATTAAACTATAAAATAAATGCTTTACTTTTCTTTATTTTATTGATTATAATACTCAGCTTTGGAATAAAATAAACAAATTGTCTTTCAAGTTGTACAATCTTTTCTGGAAGAAAAGTAGTAGATCAGAATGTGTGCGAAGAATAACCTGAACATCATTTGATTTGAGTACAATTTGAATATGCTAATATACATATAAAATATTTAAAAATATTAAAAAAGTGTCATTTCCTTCGCAGGCTTCAGTACATTTGGGCACATAGTAAAGTTTGAATGAATACGTACTTCCAAACTCAAGTTGTGGCATTTTAAAGGGTGGACTCCTCTTATCACTCAAACCCAGCGGTGGTACACCATCCCCACCCAAAAAACATGGTGATCTTATACACTTTTACACAGAATACATCGACACAAATAAGCAGAAATTGCTTTTTCACACTTGAAGCAAAACTGCATCAACTAGTTCACATAATAATTCTATATTACACTGATCCAACATATAACAGTCTGTTTAATAAAAAAAACACTATCCACACACCTTGTATGCATAATCCACTTACGTGCATTTAAATAAACAAACGTTTTTGTTTTCTCCTTTACATTGTCCTCTATTTCCACAAAAAAGGCAAAAATGACGATAAAGGCGATTTGGAGAAGAAAAGCCGTAGGTGGAAGCCGGCTTCGAAGACTGGGAGCATATTTTGGAGCCATGAGAGAGTGTTCAGGGCTTTATTATTGCCTGCATGCCTTCATTCAGACTAAGCACTAATACTAAGCAGGGCGGAGAACCTCATGAACAAGACAACATCAGGGGGCTTGACAGCTGCGCCATGCAATAGTAACTGCTACCTTCATAGAATAACTGATGTTTATTCACATACTTTTGCAGCTTGTATCATTAAAACAATCAACTATATCTCAAAAATATATTGATTTGCATTTACTTTATATATATATATATATATATATATATATATATATATCTGTGTGTGTGGGTGTGTGTGTGTGTGGGGGTGGGTGTGTGTGTGTGTGTGTGTGTGTGTGTGTGTG
>JAQNCB010000028.1:4001120-4014990 GCA_030068295.1 Euristhmus nudiceps | reverse complement strand
ACATTTGAATCATTCAATATACCTAACCTAACCGTTACTACCTGTAAATGAAGTAGATAATAGAACATAATGCAAAATAAATAAATAAATAATAGGAAAACCTTACCTTTCGAGTGAGGCAATGTCTGAAAGCAAAAGTGGCCAGGAGGAGGAGGGCAAAGAAAATAATAAAAACGGCAGAATATAAATAGCAAGAAACATTAAACTCGAGCTTCTAATTTCCATTGGATTCTTCTTCTTTTCCACTTTTTGGCGGTTGACATGCCAACGTAAGGTGTATTACCGCCACCACCTGGACTGGAGTGTGGATCTTGACCAGTGCATGAAGGGAAATTGAGTTTAGTTTCTTTTGTATGCTGAATAATTTTTCGTAAAATGAAGCAAAAAAACCTTTGCATATCGTTTCGTAAAATGAATGTTTCGTGTACTGAAGCTTTCGTATCTCGAGGTTCCACTGTATATATGAATCAGTATTCTACAGCACAAAGCATGCAATCATTGTTTTATATCATAGCACTGCTCACGAGTCTGGTTTGTAAGAAGGTGTTGGTTAATTTCCTACAACAGCAGCTCTGATAGAGCTGGGTGCAGTGCAAATCACAGGTTTATATTAATGTATTCTTTATAATAAATTGCTGTATCTTTAGTAATTGTGAATACACATGGGCTTGAATGGCACTCTAAGATTAATAATAATAATAATAATAATAATAATAATAATAATAATAAAAAAAAACATATATTGTTAGTCAGGGGCAGTGGTGGCCTGGTGGTAGGCTGGATTGCTGTCCCCCCCAGCGGACCACTGTCAGAGCTATTATCCAGAAATGGAGAAGGTATGGCACAGTAGTGACCTTTCCCAGGAGTGGCTAACCTACCAAAATTACTCCAAGAGCACAGCACAGACTAACCGGACAAGTCACAAAGGATCCAAAAACCACTTGTAAACAACTATAAGCCTCACTTGCCTCAGTTAATGTCAATGTTCATGGGTCCACCATCAGAAAGCCACTTGGCAAAAATGGCATCCATGGAAGAGTTCCGAGGTGAAGGCCAATGTTGACAAAAAGAATGTCAAGGCACGACTCACTTTCGCCAAGAATCATCTTGATCATCCCCAAAGCTTTTGGGAAAATGTCCTCTGGTCTGATGAAACTAAAGTTTAACTTTTTTCGGAGAAATGCATCCCGTTACATCTTGCGCAAAAGGAACACTGCATTTAATAAAAAGAACATTGTGCCAACAATGAAACATGGTGTTGGAAGTTTGATGATCTGGGCTTGCTTTGCTGCTTCAGGACCTGGGCGACTTATGATTGATGGAACCATGAATTCTGCTCGCTTCCAAGAAATCCTGCTGAAGAATGTCCGTCCATCAATTTGAGTCTTCAAGCTAAAGCGTACGTGGGTTCTGCAGCAAGACAATGATCCGAAGCACACCAGCAAGTCCACTTCTGAATGGCTAACAAAGAAGAAAATGAGGGTTTTGGAGTGGCCTAGCCAAAGTCCCGAACTGAACTCTATTGAGATGCTGTGGCATGACCTTAAAAAGGCTGTTCATGCCCAAAAACCATTCCAATCTGGCTGATTTTAAACAATTCTGCAGAGAAGAGCGGGCCAAAATCCCGTCACAGCAATGTGAAAAACTCATCGCCTCTTATTGCAAACGCTTGATTGCTTATTTCTGCAAAAAGTGGTTCAACCAGCGAATAGGTTTAGGGAGACAATTACTTATTCACATGGGCCTTTTTTAGGTTTCCCCCCTTAATAAATGCACTGAAAACTGCATTTTGTGTTTACTTGTGTTTCATCTATTATTTCTTTAATAATATTTAGGTTTGCTTGATCTGAAATGGATGCCAGTGACAAATGCGCAAAGAATGGCAGAAATTGGTCAGGGGCAAAAACTTTTGCACATCACTGTATAGTGTAATACATCTATGATGAGACATCTATACTAAAAAATTAAAAGTTTAAAGAACTTGAGGCAGGCAATGTTGAATGTACAAGAAAGTATAAGAATTGTATGTAATACTGTAATGGTGCAAATTGGCAGTCTAATGCAGAGATTGACAGAAGTCCAGTGTAAACATTCATGTGTGAATTAAGGTGCATGGTGTGCTGTGAGAGGTGATAATGCAGTGCAGAGTCTTTTGTTGACCTGGTAATTGGCTGTCCAGAGCAAATGATTTGAAACGTCCAGTGCAAACATGTTTGTGCAGGTTAAGGTGCATGGTGTGCAGTGAGTGATGCAATGCAAAGCAGGTATGTATGAGTGTGTGTGCGCACGTGTGTGTGTTTGTGTCCTGTTGTGTTAGCATCTCCCTCCCCATGCTAGAGTTAAAAAATCTGTTGGCATGGAGGAAGAACAATCTCTTTAGTCTGTCAATAGAGCAAGGCAATGACAGCAGCCTGTCGCTGATGTTGCTCTTCTGTCCGGTGATTACGGTATGCTGTGGATTGTCTATAATTGACAGGAGCCTACTCGGCGCCCGTCCTTCTGTCACAGATGTCATGCTGTCTTGCTCCGTCCTGACTACAGAGCCCGCCTTCCTTACCAGTTTGTCCAGTCGTGAGGCTTCCTTCTTGATGCTTCCCCCCCATGCAGGCCACCATGTAAAGGAGGGCGGTTGCTACCACAGACTGGTAGAACATCTGCTGCAGTTTTTGCAGATGTTGAAGGGTGCTACCCTTCTGAGGAAGCATAGACGGCTCTGTCCTTTCTTGCAGAGGGGCATCAGTGGTAGCAGTCCAGTCCAGTTTTCCATCTAGTTGCGTGTTGAAGTATTTGTATGCCTGAACAATCTCTCCCTGCTCCCCTTTTGATTATCACTGGCTCTGGGTGTGGTCTAGGTGTTCTGAAACCCACCACCATTTCCTTTTGTTTTGGTGGTCTTGAGGTGCAAGTGGTTGGAGTTGCACCATGAAACAAAATCCTTTATCGCTTTCCTGTACTCTACTTCTTGTCCACTCGTGATACAGCCTACAATAGCAGCGTCGTCTGCAAACTTCTGCACATGGCAATACTCGGAGTTGGACTGGAAGTCCAAGGTGTAGAGCGTGAACAGGACTGGGGAGGGTATGGTGCCCTGTGGCGCTTCTGTGCTGCTGACTACCGTATCTGGCATGCACTTCTGCAGCCGCACATACGGAGTTCTTTCTCTCAGGCAGTCTGTGATCCAGTCCAGTAGGTGTGAGCCTACTGCCATCTGTGCCAGTTTACCCCCGAGGAGCAGAGGCTGGATCATGTTCAACGCACTGGAGAAGTACAAAAATGTGATTCTTACAGCCCTGCTGCTCCCATGAAAGTGAGAGAGAGATCGGTGGAGTGGGCAGACGATTGCATCTTCCTCTCCCGCTTTCTCCTGGTATGCAAACTGCAGGTGGTCGAGAGCAGGGCGGACCTGTAGCTGTAGGTTGTGAAGTAGCAGCCGTCTTGATCTTTAAAGTACCGTATTGGCCCGAATATAAGACGACCCTGATTATAAGACGACCCCCTCTTTTTCAAGACTCAAGTTTGAAAAAAGTCTTTTTGAACACCAAATTTAATTTTTATACAGATAATAATTACAGTACATCTGAAACAAATGACAAAACAATATATTCGAGAGAAAAAGCATGTTATTTTGCCTCATTAAAATCTTGCAAAAACTGTCTATCACATCTTAATATCTGAACATTTAAATATGTAAACTAAAGTGCAATTTCATTTGTAAATGAATGGCTTCTGGTTTTTGAAATGTAAATAATTCCATCTACTGTGATAAAACAACAAAATCCTGTTATCTTCTCTTATTTTCTTCTATTTACTTTCTTACCGCTATTTCTTATTTTTCTTCTTCGTGCTACTGCTATTTTTATTTTTCTTCTTAGTGAAGAAAAATAGGGGTTCAATTTGGCCTGGGGAGTGAAGTTCAGCATTCGCTTTAAATGTATCTGGCGCCATCTAGCGGTGTGAATGGGTATAATGCACAGAAATGGGTATAATGTCTAGACCGCGAATGTAAGATGACCCCCACCTTTTTAGACTTATTTAAATGCCAAAAACACCGTCTTGTATTCGGGCCAATACAGTATAGGCCCTGTGACACTTTTGAGACTTTTTGTCAAGATTCGAGTCTTGGCAAGTCTCGAACTAGTCTTGATCCGTCACGGGCGAGTTTTGATGAGATATTGGAAATGTTCCATTTTCAGTTCACGACCAAATGTCGTGACCGGGTCTTGAACCTTCTCGAAGTGATCCTGAACTCGTCTGGACGGTCCGGAGGTGACTTGAGCTTGTCTTGAACTCAGTGCAGTGACGTAAACGCGCTTTTTGGCCCTTGCTTTTAGTCAGAATAATGTGGAATCAGTGTTAACCATTTCTTAATAAAGCAGAATTGAACGAGTCACAGTGCGAGAACACTTGTTGGCAGGAATAACCTGATTGAACTTGGCAGCCAATCAAATGAAATGTATTTGTGTTCTTGCATTGGATTGCACAGCAGGCTATTATTGTCTTTTGGTCTATTGAGTGTTTTAAATAATCTTTAGTTTAAATGAAACAGCCAGGGTCAAACAGTCACCGAAACGTTCTCTGTCCCGGTTCAAGGTCTATTTGTGTGGTACTTTATTTACAAAGAGGATCAGAGCAGGTGGAACAGGTTCACAGGGGACACACTCACCTTTGACCTTCATCTGGAGCTTCCAGGTTTACTCTCGGACATGTGATGTGTTTTGCTTCTCATCAAGATCGGATCTGAGCGTGAACAGAGTGTAACGTGTCAAAAAAAGGTTGAACAACTACTGTTTTGAAGTCTGTCTCCTGTCTCCTTTTCTAATGATCCACACACACACACACACACACACACGGTAGGCATTTTTTCTGAAGTCATCTCATCATGAGTGTAAAACCACACAGCTTGTGCCTTCACCTTTAACCTGTTTAATTAGCACTTGGCCTTAGCTATAAACCTTGTAAATTACTGCTGGCTGGTGGTTTGGTGAAGGCTGAAAACACTTGCTGAAGGTTTGAAGAAAAGGTGACCAGCGCCATCTACAGCCTGATGGGTTTGATGATACTTTTTAGTATTTAATTTTAAAAATTATTTCATTCTGACTTTTTCTCTTCAGCCGCAGTTTGGATAGTTTTGAGTCGTTTTCAGGTAAAAAAAAAAAAATTAATAAATGCTTCATTCAGTGTCTAGTCTCATTTACAGACCTGTAGCCTTCTCCACTGTCCATTTTTACTCCATTCACAAACGCCATTCAACCTCGCGCTGCTGTCCACCCATCATAGTCCATAGCTGATGTGTAGAAGTCATCTTGGCTCATAATGTTCTGCTCAGAACCCTGTATGAATCCTAAAAAAATTTTTTTTTTTTTTTTTTTTTTTTTTTTTTGGTTGGGGATGTGCAACAATCTGTTTTGAATCAGCAGGGTTCTTTGCCAGCATTTAGAAGTAGTATTTATTCATGTTTGTATTTTTCATTCATTCATTCATTTCATTGTCAAATAGTCGTACGTTAAATACTACTTCAGAAGAGCTCACCTGACCTTTATTTGTTATACCCATTCCTTCAAAATAAGCCTCAGACTTCCTGAAAGTCATATTTTTAGCGACACAAACTGTATGCTGTCTTTAAAGGTGCAGTCATTAATTCCTATGACAGGTTGTTAATTTTTATTTTTTAAATAAATAAATAAATAAATAAGCTAAAACCATTTTTTTTTGTGCTCCAGCCTCTAATTACAGGCACCTGCATTGCCAAGGCAACAGCTAACACTGCGAACAATGACCCCTCTCATTTATTCTTTCTTTTGATGAACTACGTAAATCTGCTAGGATCTCACAGAGACTGAAACCTATCTTGACCAACTGCTGGGTGAAGGGGAGGTACACTATGAACAGCTCGCAAGTCTGCAGCGACAACACGCATGCAACCATTCATACTCACACCTCGGAGCAATCTGGAATAGCCAATTAGCGTAATGTGCATGTCTTTGGACTGTGGGAGGAAACCAAATTACCTGGGGGAAGCCCACGTAGGTACAGTTAGAGCGTGGAAACTCCACATAGACCTGCCAGGACCTTGGTATGAGGTGGCCTCCCCTACAACTAATCAGGAACAGGATGTATTTATTCCGTGCATGAGCACAAATGCCTCTTGTTGCTGATTGGCTGGAGGAGTGTTGTGTGGCTCTCTGAGCAGTGTTTTTGCTGTCCATTATGTACGGAGCCAGGACTATTGGACAGAACTGAGAGCTAGTGGACTGTGATCCATTTTAATTAATTAAAAAAATAAATAATAATAAAAAAAAAGTGCACTGAGATGGAATTGATGACTGCACCTTTTAATTCTGTGGCTCCACTTCAATAAGCATTAAACTGATTTGCTTGTTAATGGTTTGTTCTGTCTGTTTCTGATTTGTAGACTCGCTGAGTGTCGCGCAAACCCCCAGGTCCTGGACACTGGGATAAACCCTCAGGACTACAATGCTGATGAGTGCCTGTCGCCCTGCAATTGGGACAAAATCGACGCCGAGGCCCCCGACGGCAATGACACATTCAGCTTTTGAGAGTGTCATCAAGGATGGTAAAGGGAAAGAGGACGATCGTGCTGGTGATGGATGGATAGGACTGAGTGAAAACTAAACAGATGCTCCTTCATCATCAGAAGACGGAGTCAGAACTGCACAGACCAAAGCAATAATTGTATTTTTTTTTTTAATTATTATTTGTTCTTATGGATGGTATTCAGCTTTATTTTAGTTTTTGTATTATGATGCATTCTGTTCCGGCCAGTTTTGTATTTTTGATTTCCCCTCTTTTTGGTGTAAGCGTGTATGATATTTGTGGAAAAGTGAATGGTGCGTATAATTCGGATGTGTGTCATATTTTTGGAGCGGTTCAGGTCAGCTTTAAGAATTTGCCTATGCAGTATAACACTGTAACCTGCACTCTTTTTGAGAGATTAACACCAGTTGGGTTGGTAACATCTTCAGTACCTGTATTTGTGTGCTGAAGGTCGAACATGGTGTGTATGATCTGGGTCCAGTGATCTGTTGGATGAATGGAATATTTAAATGAAATGGATGATGACATATTGACACTGCTTATAGGACAGGGCCCTTTTTTATTATTTAAAATTTTTTTTATTTTATTTTTACAGCTCTGCCCAAGCTTTAGCATCTCCAAAAATATGCAGCGTGAGTTTATAGTGAAGACAATCTTTTTCCTATATTTTCTAATGGAAATGTATTTTTGTACTCCCTGACCAGAATCTTTTCAAAGCACAGTTTAATTTCAGGGAAATCATTTTCGTGACTAAAGATATCTGGTCGTGATGGTGTTTGAGTGTGTTTTGTCCCGAATGAGCAGTGCACTCACATCCATGGTCAGATCATTACATAAGGAATGGAAAGTACTGTCCCTTGCTTGGCTTTACAAACCTCTGCCCCATTGGGTTATGGGTATTTTATAGCTGCAGTTCACCTTTCAGTGTTAAACATTGCTTTGTTTAGTTTGAACTTTTTTTTCTCATTTCAAAGCTTAAATTTGTGACTGCATCACAATACATTTTGTATTAAAGATCATAGCCCATGAGTGAGTGTGTATAGAACATTGATATCAGATAAATGACCTGTAATAAATGTTAAACATATTGCAGTAACATCAGTGTACCAATCTGGCACTATTAATGATGAAAGAAGAATCACAGAGGACAGTGTGGCACTATACCAGCCTCCCAGTTTCAATCTCTTCCTACCCACTACAATAATACAGGTACATTATATGTAGTTTTGGAAATCTGACCATCTCAACTGTACAAACAGGCCTATGCCCAGGCCTGCCGTCAGCAGGAACACAAAAGGCACAGAGGACAGCTCGAACATTCCAGCCCCCAAAGACTCAGAGGACGTGGGTGTCCATGACGGTCGGATTTAGTAAATTTTGTTCACAAAGCAATAGCCAGAAAGACATGGTTCATGAAGATTGTTGTGTCAGAAATTTCCATTAAGATGTAACATAAATAAACACGTTTTGGGATAATTTATTCAGTCAATTGGTAACCCAGATGCATGATGTTTATTATAAAAGAAAACATCACAACATTCACTTCTGGAGTGAGAGGTCCCTCTGCTGCAAATTCATTAATTCATTTATTTTCTAAACCGTTTCATCCTAATTAGGGTCACTTGGAGGCTGGTGCCCATCTCAACCGACTCTGGGCAAGGGCAGGGTACACCCTGGACAGCTCGCCAGGCCATTGCAGGGCCAATACACACTCGCACCTAAGGGAGATTTGGAACAGCTAATTAGACTACTGTGCATGTTTTTGGACAGTGGGAGGAAACCGGAGTTCCTGGAGGAAACCCACGCAAGCACAGGGGAAACATGCAAACTCCACACAGAAACGCCCAAGCTGGAAATCGAATCCAGACCTTCTTGCTGTGAGATGAACGTGCTAACCGCTACGCAACCGTGCCGCCCTCTGCTACAAAGTAATTATTATAATTTGCCACAGTAATAATGAAATGTCTCCCCCTAGTGAGCGTCAGATGAACAAGCAGTGGCGGTAAACATGGGTGTGACAGTTGTCCACTGGGCGACTTTAGAATTTAACCTGTCTGTGTCTATACATTCATGATGTATTCTTGATTTGTGCCACATGTTCCTAGGATGGACTCTGGAGCTAATTAATTAATTAATTAATTCTAATAAAGTGGCCTTTGAGTGTTTGGGTTTATATCTCCAAACTGAATAAAAATATCAAACTGTATGCACTACACAGTGTACAATTTTATGTTTTTTAAAAAATGCTATCTATTCATGAGGTGAGTATATATGTTGAAAAATGAAATAATAACAATTATACAACAGTTATAATGAAAAAAAATCCTTAAAAAAATAAAAATAAATGACATCATCTGTCAATCTCTCTGTCTATCTCGTATTTAGCTCAAAATACTATGCACGTAGACGGACAAGGAAATCAGCCAATCACAGGTCACGCTCTGGGCCAAAACCTATAAATAGAAGTCACGTCTCGGCGTCTTCAAATCAATTGCTCCTGATTTCTGTTGACTGGTTCTCTGACTGGAAATGCACTTCGCTCTCTTGTGTCTTTTAACGAAGGTAGGGCTTCATTTATGAGGGTTACAAGTCTTTACTAAACTTGAATTCAAATAAACTTGTACTCTGAACCATTTAATAATGTTAAAACTTGTTCGTGTGTGTAGACTAGCTTACTAGCTAAGTGTTAACAACAACAGGGTGACGAGCAAAACTCAAACGATGGGATTCATAAACTATTTCTGTATGGATTGATTTAACTAACACACTTTTATAGATAATAACTGAGAATTTGTTTATTTTATGCCTTTTTTAGTGACAAAAAAACGACCACTGGAGTTTATTTAGCTGTTATTAGTCCAATAAGAACCAAATCAGGTTCTGTTGGTGGTCTGTTTCCCACTGATACTGACAAAACACTGTACGTCAATCATTCAGTGTCCACTTAAATAGGAACACTTGGACACCTGTTGATTTACCCACCAATCAGCACAAGGCATAAAATCCCACCCATGCTTCCTGATCTGTCCAATCAGCAGGTGTTGCACCCTGCAGATCTGCTCTCAGGAGGTTCTTGGGGGTTTGTTTTTCCACAGACTGCTGTGTGTGAAATTCCCAGGAGATGAGAAGCTTCTTAAATACCAAAACCAGCCCATCTAATACCAACAACCAGAATTAAATACACACTTGATGTGAATAAAAATTAAAGTGCTTGGGCTGCATGTGCACGATTTGCTGATTGGATAAATGAGCCATATGTCCGTGTGTCCCTAATAAAGTTCCTGATGAACATAAAAGCACTGATTCGCATGAGTAGCCTATAAGGACTCCTTTAATCTCACATGGGAGTTATTTTTTTATGTTTATATGCTTTGTATAATCCTATATCTTACCCAGTCAGCCATTTGCCGAGTTGCCTTCTTTAATTTTGGTTGTGAGTGAATTGAAGCCGATCTCAGTCGACACTCGGTGACTTCAGGAAAAGTACACCTTGAACATCTTGCTAGACCACTGCATGGCCAACACTCACACAACCTCTCACACCTGGGGTCTATTTGGAACAGCTCGTTCGCCTAACATGCATGTGTCTTGACTGTGGGAGGAAACCGGAGTACCCGGGAGGAACCCACACCACAGAAAGCATGGGAGATCATACAAACTCCACACAGAAACGCCTGAGTCAGGGACCGAACCCCAGGACCCAGTGACTGTATATAATGAATGCACAATTTACACTGAATTAAATGAAGGACATTTCGATGTTGGGTGCCTTTTTGCTCGCTAGAACATAACCAGCATTTTTTTATATATATTTTTTCCCCTCCCAAAGGTCCCGGGCACTCCTGTGTAGAGCCATCATATCATTTCCCCCTTTTGAACTCATGACAGACAGAAAGCAGTCTAATTCCTCAGATACAAGAAGTCATTTTCCACACTTGAAGCCCCTCTCTGTTTATAGTCACATGGCCTTTAAGAAAGCCACCGATTCCCAGAATCAGCCCTGGAACTTGAAAGTTGAGTTAAGTAACTGCGGGGCGTCTGTTGGACGCAAGAGGCGGTTGGACGATTCATACCCTGATGAGACATACGATACAAAACCCTGCCAAGCTAAACGGCCTCCTCCGGATTCGTTCAATACTTTCCGACAAGTGAGGCTGGTCTCGGCGCAGTCCTCGTCCGTTGTGCTAAATGAGATAGAAAGGGCAGAAAAAACTCAATTAGCTCATGAGTCATTAAGCCTGGACTACTTTGTTGGACATAAAACTGCCGATCAAAGCTCCAGACCGTTTACTGATGTTCGTTCAAGCAGCCCAGTACGTGATGAAACGAGCGCGGATGGTATCGCGTTTGATTTCGATGTAGATGAGATCATGGGTCTGAGCCCAATTGACACAGCTGATGTCAGCGCTGATGGCCTGGAGGATTTCATTCAGCTCTATCAGACCAAGCAGGTTCCGGTTAAAGACAGCCCGTGGTGCAGCTCACAGGAAAGACGGGCAAAAAACGAATGCTTGCTTGGCGAAAATGCACTGACTGGAAGCGATGAGGGTTATTTTACCAAATCATATTACACGCCTGAACTCGGGGAGACAAAGCTAAGCCGTGAGGTGAATTTTATAGAAGCGTATAAAATTACTATCCCACATTTATCAAATGACAAAATGGTGTCTGCGTCTGCTCCGATCGCATCCACACCACTGGGCAAAATGCTTACGCCATCTCCAGTATCAATTCCTAAACTCAACTTGAACAGAGAGAGCTGGACCCCGCCTCAGATAAGTGCTGATGGCATTGTGGACTCTGGTAATATAAAAGCGCTTTCCATATCCTCCTTCCGAAATGTTAAAAAGGGTAAAGGGGGTCATGTTGTGCATGAAGGCACATCGATCCACCAGTCAGCACTGTCCCATGGTCAAGAGAAGCAGAGTGCTGAGCAGGTGAAGGAGGAGGACGGCGATGTGCCACTCGGTCAGCGGAAAGCTGAATCTGAGGCGCGAGAGACGTTGGGCGAGGAAACGGACATTACAGGCAGCTTCGAGAGCACGATACCTCTTCAGGTCCAGGTTTGACACAAATTCAGTGTACAAGAATATAGCCATGTTTAGGATTGGTGTAAGCGCAGATCAGTTGGACTTTTTGACACTTGTGCTTCAGATAGAACTTCTCAACACAATAGCTGTATGTCCTGCTTAGGTGAAATCGAAGGTGGTTTTACCCAACGCACAGCACCAAGATGTTAGCGAAACGGCACGTGCGCAGCCAAAGGAGGACCCAGTGTGCCACAGTGAAAGAAACGTCTTCCTGAATATCCGAAGGTACCCTACCTGCATGAAAGCCTTAGAAATGTTGAGAGGCTTCTTCATGCGCTCCATATGTTTACCTGCTTGTCTTCTAGGGCTTGGCGATATATCGTTATGTAATCATGATATTACCTTTTGTGCAGACGGTCAGTTAAATATCGTCCGTATCTTCAGGAGACATCAGTGTATGCTGTATGATGTAGCGTGATGTGTAGAACTGCCTTAATAAATATTAGGCCTGTTCTATTTGTTTCTGATGATTGATGATTGTGCAGGAGAGCCGTTGGCAGGTCACTGGTGGAAAAGCACAGTAGTATGTTAACAGTGAGCGCCCCCTGGTGTCTGAAAACTTGATGACAATCTGCATGCTTGGTCATGATCTTTTGTCTCTGATAATTATATTAATATCATAAGATGAGATAAATATGATCGTAAACATTATCATAAACATTAAAAAAAAATTGTGATAGTGTTTTTTGTCGTATCGCCCAGACCTACTGTCTGTGTTGGGATTCCAATAAATACCGTAGTGTTATTTGCTCACTGAGACAGAAGAAATTTTATTTATTTTTTTGACCAGCAGGGGGCGCACTGATGCTATTTGTAACAATCTGTTTTGTCTCTCTTCAGTCGTTCTGAGGTTTTCTTCGTTGGATCGCTTGGTGTTTAAGGTTCCTGCTATCTTTACGCTCTCCAGTTTGTGTACAAGTTAAAAAAAAAAATAGTGAACTTATTCTCATGCATTATGTGTCGAGTGTATTAAACCTGAGCAGGATGAATATAATACATTACTCTTTTTTTTTTTTTTTTTTTTTTTTTTTTGCACCTCCTTCATCCTAACCCTTATATTTTCTTCACTTTGTTGTCTTATTGGTTGGTTTTTAAAATACTTTTTACATGTTTGTTTCTTTCCCATTGTGAGCAATGATATTAGAATATGTCACACTATATCGGTCAAAGTATGTGGCTTCCTATGCAAATTCTATGAAGGTGTAGTTTGGATGGATTGGAGTAAAAGTGGTCTTGACGTCAACCTGACTGAAGCAGCTTCAGGGTAAAATCTCCCAGAAAAGTGGAGGGTATCATCATAGAAAAAGGGGCGTGGCCATGTCTGGGGTGGGATGTTCAAAATTGATGTTTGTGATGATGAATTGTCCACAAAGTTTTGGATGTGTAGTGATGACACTTCAGTTTTAGTGTTTATAAACCAACCTGTGAATTTAGAAGTGGTCATGTTGTTTATTTATTTATTTTATTTATTTAATTAACTTAACATGCATGCAGAAAATCAAATTCAGGTCAAACCATATTGAAATAAATACTAATCTAGGTGTTGTGCTTGGCTGTGATTTGCGTGATGGATGTCGATCATCATTCCCAGGATCTCTTGATCTGTATCAGCTGGTCCACTTTGTGTTTTGTAGACCTGTGGTATTGTACAAAGAGGATGACTGGGAGAAAGAGAAGAAGGTGTATGTGGACCTGGTGATGAGACACATGACTGATAAAGCGGAGGAAGGTAACGTTTCTCACTGGGTTCAGCACTTAAAAGAAAAAGTTCATCGTTCGGATTAGCACTGTAGCATGACGAGATAAGGAATATTTATGGCTGTATATTAGTTTCAGTTATCAGGGTTTGTTCGGTTGATAATCCTTTGCCGATGTCTCTTTACAGGTCCCATGACCGAGCTCTTACACCTCATGAGTGTTGTAGCCAATCAGGGCAGAGGGAGCAGTAGGAGAAAGTGGCAGCACCCATCCGACCTCACACGCAGGTATGCTGACGCTGCGCAAAGTAAAGGGCAGGTTAACGGCCGTGTAGATGATAACAGTGACGGTGGCACCACAGTGACTAGACAGTTAATGACGCTATACATATTAGAGGTAAAAATAGCTGCTGGTTTTGTTATGTCAAAGATACCTACCAGTACGGATTCTCCATATTTAGTAAGGAAAGTTGATGTAAATACGGTGTTATGTTAAAGGGTGCTATTTTGTATGGAAAAATAAAGATC
>JAQNCB010000028.1:3965948-3976007 GCA_030068295.1 Euristhmus nudiceps | reverse complement strand
GTGTAACCGTTATATAATCATTATTACCCGTAATAACGCTGTTAAGAACATCTACTCAGCACTTAAATCCCACTAGCTCCCTGAGCCACGCACATACACACACTCGGGCATGTTAGCCAGTTAGCGAAGGTTGAAATACAGTTTTAAATGGTTTAGAAGATAGTAGGACAAAACTGTGGCTGTGTCCAGACTAACCGGATTGAAGTTTGATAAACGGAGGTGTTGCCAAAACTTTGGGAGGGAGAGCGAGAGAGTGGGGAGCTCACAGTGATAGCATGCGCAGAGCAGGACGCGTTACGATGTAAACAGATGTGTTCATCCGCGAGGAATGCACACAGCTATGCGCATTCCCACGTTCTTTAAATCCAACACCCATGAATATGTCGTTTCAGCAGCGCGTGACATCCTCTCTGGTTTTGTTTATTAGCATTTCTTTGAATGATATTAACTTTTAAAATAAATAACATTTTACCGGACATTTCCCATAAGTAGTGTATGGGGACAGAGACACAATTAATGCGCCATCGAAGCAAGGGCGCAGCCTGTAATGAACCCTGCTTGTGGATGGACATTTCCTTTCAGGAACCAGCTGTTCGCTGCTGATGGTGTCACTCGGGAATGTTTGGAAGCGGGGAATGTGTGAGCAGGTTACCAGGGCAACCAGAGTGAGATTTATTTGTCGTGATGCAATTCACATCTCGCTTGATTCGGCGATCGCTCACTGTTCAGGTGCCACTTTATTTTTACAGTCAGGCTGCCGTTATAAAAATATTGTTTTCCCCTTCGTCTCAGGTGAACATCAAGTCTCTGGAGGATGTGGTTCGCGCCTACCTGAAGCTTGCAGAGGAGAAGACCGAGACGGCCAAAGAAGAATCTCAGCAAATGGTGCTGGACATCGAGGACCTGGATAACATTCAGACTCCGGAAAGGTGTGTAAGAAATGCAGAACTGTTGAATTGCTTCAGAGGTTTGGCATGTTGTGATCCTTATGTGTTACGGTATAACGTTAACTCTAATATGGTGTTATCAGTGTCCTGCTGAGCGCTGTGAGTGGAGAGGACACTCAGGATCGAACTGACCGCCTGCTGCTCACTCCTTGGGTCAAATTCCTGTGGGAGTCATATCGCCAGTGTCTGGACCTGCTGAGGAACAACTCTAAAGTGGAGCGCCTTTACCATGACATCGCTCAGCAAGGTCTGTGCATGACTCGGATGCATCAGAGAGCCCAGATTTGACTTTTATTGCCTGAGATCATTTATGTACTACTTCTGTCTCACCTTTTTGCAGCTTTCAAGTTCTGCCTGCAGTACACCCGCAAGGCCGAGTTCCGTAAGCTGTGCGATAACTTGCGCATGCACTTGGGGCAGATCCAGAGGCACCATAACCAGAGCACAGCCATCAACCTGAACAACCCTGAGAGCCAGTCAATGCACCTGGAGACACGTTTGGTGCAGCTAGACAGTGCCATCAGCATGGAGCTCTGGCAGGTGAGGCTTTGATATGGATGGATGGCTTTGATATGGATGGATGACATCAGAGCCTCGTGTACTAATGCTTTATGAATTGCATTTCAGGAAGCTTTTAAGGCGGTTGAGGATATCCATGGTCTGTTTGCCCTCTCGAAGAAACCCCCCAAGCCCCAGCTGATGGCGAACTACTACAACAAGGTGTCTACAGTGTTTTGGAAGTCAGGGAATGCTCTGTTCCACGCGTGCACACTGCACCGCCTTTACCATCTCTCCAGAGAGATGAGGAAGAACCTCACCCAGGAGGAAATGCAAAGGTGAGTGTTTTATTTCTACTCATTATATTTTCAAGCCAGGGTCATTATTGGAGTTATGTTGGATTATATTTTGGATAAAAGTGCAAATGGAGCATGTTTGGGTGGTGGGTGGGGTATCTATATCTCTCCACACCCCACCCATGAATTTCCTGTTTTATCCATCTTCTCCTACCAGGGAAATTCATCCTTAACATTCTTGTACGTTTTATACCCGTCATCAAGCTATTGCCCCTGTGCAGACCATCTCAATCTAGTTTTTCTTACTTTATCCCTAAACAATCCGCACTGTGCTGCCCCTCCTACATGTTCTGCCCATTATTGTCACTCCCAGAGAAAATCGGAGCATCGTCCCCTTTTCCACCTCCAGCCCCGCCTCCTGTCTTATTGTTAGTGCTACTGTCTCCAAACCATACAACATGGGTGATGTCAATACTGTCAGAAACCTTTACCCTTCAGGATATGGCACAGCTTTCATACAGTGCTTAAAATGAACGCTATACTTTTCCCACAGGATGTCGACTCGTGTGCTTCTGGCGACTCTGTCCATCCCAATAACCCCTGAGCGGACTGATATCGCCCGCCTGTTAGATATGGATGGGATTATTGTTGAGAAGCATCGCAGACTGGCTACTTTGCTTGGCTTGCAGTCTCCGCCCAATCGTCAGAGCCTCATCAACGATATGGTAATCTCCGTTATGATTTATTTAAAACCTCAAAGCCACCCAGATTCTTTTGGGTTGGGTCCTCACCCCCCGATATACTGTGTAAGGTGATTATTGAGTGACCAATCTCCTTGCAGGTGAGGTTCAATCTTCTCCAGTACATCGTCCCTGAAGTGAAGGAGCTGTACAGCTGGTTGGAGGTTGACTTCCACCCCCTCAAACTATGTGGACGGGTCACCAAGGTACATCCCTGAACTGGAAAATGACGGCGTCTGAGCTCCAGACGAAGCGGATATACTAGTGCATCTCACTAAATTAGAATATCATCCAAAATTTGATTTATCTCAGTGATTCAGTTAAAAAAAAAAAAGTGAAACTCTGTATATTGATTCATTACACACAGACTGATATTTTTCAGGTGTTTATTTCTTTAATTTTGATGATCATAACTTGCACCTAATGAAAACCCAAAATCCGGTATCTCACAAAATTTTAATATTGTGAAAAAGTTCAGTCCTGGAGACTCGTGGTGTTCCATTGTAATCAGATAATTAACTCAAAACACCTGCAAAGGTTTTCTGGGCTTTTAAATGACCTGCTAGTCTGGATCAGTAGACCTGCAATCATGAAGACTGTGGACAGAAGATGATCATTGACACCCTGCAAATGGAGACAAAAAAGGGCATTGCGAAAGAAGCTGGCTGTTCTCAGAGTGCTGTATCCAGCACATTAATGAAAAGTGGAGTGGAAGGGAAAAACGGGTAGAGAATGGTGTACAAGCATCAGATGACCGTGACCTTGTGAGGATTGTGGAACGAAACCCGTTCAAGAATTTGGGGGAGATTCACAAGGAGTGGACGGCTGCTGGAGTCAGTGCATCGAGCCACTCTCGTACCAGAGACAATGTCAGCGGCGTCTTACCCGGGCTAAGGACAAAAATAACTGGACTGTTGCTCAGTGGTCCAAAGCTCCTTTTTCTGATGAGTAAATTTTGCATTTCTTTTGGAAATCAAGGTCTCAGAGTCTGGAGGAAGAGACGAGAGGCACACCATACAAGTTGTTTGAGGTCCAGTGTAAAGTTTCCCCAGTCAATGGTGGTTTGGGGAGCCATGTCACCTGCTGGTGTCGGTCCACTGTGTTTTCTCAGGTTGAAGGTCAGCGCAGCCATCTCCCAGGAAGTTTTAGCGCATTTCATGCCTCCCTCTGCTGGTCAGATTTATGGAGATGCTGATTATATTTTCCAGCAGGACCTGGTACCTGTGATTGATTGGTCAGCAAACTCACCTGACCCAAACCCCAGACAGAATGTGTGGTATTGTGAAGAAAAAGAAGCGAGACCCTAGGGCCAACAATGCAGAAGAGCCGAAGGCCGCTATCAGAACAACCTGATCTTCCATAACACCTCAGCAGCGCCAGAGACTGACTGCCTCCATGACATGTCACACTGTTACAGTAATTTATGTAAAGGGAGCTCCGACCACGTATTGAGTGCTAAACATGTTCATACTTTTAAGTAGTCCAACATTTGTGTGAAAGCTTTTTCATTGGTCTTGAGTAATATTCTAATTTTCTGAGATACTGTATTTTGTGTTTTTGTAAGCTGCAAGTTATCATAAAAATGAAAGAAATAAAGACTTGAAATGTCAGTCTGTGTGTAATGAATATATAATACAGGGTTCACTTTTTGAACTGAATTGCTGAAATAAATCAAGTTTTGGGTGATAATTTTATTGAGATGCGCTAGTGTATCTCCATCTGATATCTGCCTGTGTGATTCTCCAGGTGCTGGACTGGGTGCGGGATCAGGCCGAGAAAGAGGCTGACCTGCAGCAGTATATTCCTCACTTACAGAACAACACCATTCTCCGACTTCTCCAGCAGGTGGGTGTGCAGACTTGCCCGGTTAGTCAGTCTCGTGATATCAACAACAAAGAAAACACTGTGTGTGTGTGTGTGTCTTAATCCTCTAATGTGATGCGTTTCAGGTGGCTCAGATCTATCAGAGCATTGAGTTTAGCAGGCTGGCATCTCTTGTCCCGTTTGTGGATGCCTTCCAGCTGGAGCGCTCCATCGTCGATGCTGCACGTCACTGTGACCTGCAGGTATGTTACGGATTACATTTTTTTGTGACTTACGAGGGGTTATGGCGCCATCTGTCTGTCCAGGAATCTTCTGAAATCAACTCCCACACACATTTCTCAGAATTTCTTCCAATTGGCAGACGTTTTGGAAATATGCCACGATCATGCATATTATCATATAATGGTCAGGTGATTTGTAATACCGTTACCATCTAATGAGCACATTCACACTCTCAAAGACCTCACAGAAGAACTTGGCATAGAAAGTGATCATAAGCTATTAATGATCATCTTGTGAAGTAAAATCCAAAGTGATGTCAGTATGATGGTCCAAGATCATCTAAAAATCTCATTTGACTTGAGCTCGTCACTTCCACCAAGAAGTGAGTTTGAGATTCGTCCTGTGTGAATGAATTTAACAGGACAACTCAAACTAATGTATACCTTGCCGAGCTGCACTAGCATACGAGCTAGCCGTCCATATGTTCGCATGCAACATGCAATAATTTGTTCAGTGCAGCGTTCGAGTCTGAATGGGATGATAACGAGTGTTTTCTGAGTTTTGGTGACTCTTTATACGAATGAAGCCAAAATGAGCAAGATCCACACACCAGACAGAAATTCAAAAAGGATTAAATATTGAACTCAAATGAAGCTATGATCTAAAGTTTGTGCTACCTTGATGGAAGTCAGTGTGTTTCTAATGTGTCTAGTAACTAATTATTTCTCACTGCTGGCATTTCCAGTTCTGAAGAGCTTTGTGTTCAAACCCTGGGGTTTAT
Source organism: Euristhmus nudiceps (assembly GCA_030068295.1). NCBI lineage: Eukaryota > Metazoa > Chordata > Actinopteri > Siluriformes > Plotosidae > Euristhmus > Euristhmus nudiceps. The sequence continues at coordinate 3,970,699 of JAQNCB010000028.1, read as the reverse complement.
TTCAGGTGCGGATTGACCATACTTCCCGAACCCTGAGCTTTGGCTCGGATCTGAACTATTCCACGAAAGAGGACGCCCCAGTGGGACCGTTCCTGCAGAACATGCCCTCTGAGCAGATCCGTAACCAACTCACCGCCATGTCCTCGGCTCTGGCCAAGGCTATTCAGGTCATCAAACCGGCCTCCATTCTGGTAAATAGATTTCAAATCATGACCCACGTCATGTATTAATTCCTCATAAATCAGGAGCTGTTTCCTGCCTCTTTCCACTCGCACAGAATTTGCACAAAATTGGTGTTCTACATGTTGTTTATATCCTGTATATATTCATATTCATATTTTATTCACATTCAATATTTTTATTTTATTATAGTATATTATTTTATTCTATTTTACTCCATTTCTTTTAACTTGACTGCAATTGTGTGTTTCTTGATGGGAACTTGAGACTTAAGCATTTCACTGCCAGTTTAATGTAATTTCTTGCTAGTGACAAACCTCTTGACTCTTAATACATTTCAGCTTTTTTCCTTCCTGCACATCTCCAGCTGATGTGATCTCTGCTCTGTTGCGTGGCTTTAACTGTCAAATCCTCCTCCTGTAGCAAGAACGTGAGGAACATCGTCAACAGGCCACTGCCGCCTATTTGAAAAACGCCCGGAAGGAGCACCAGCGCATCCTGGCTCGCCGCCAGACCATCGAGGAGCGCAAGGAGCGGCTGGAGAGCCTCAACATCCAGCGTGAGAAGGAGGAGTTGGAGCAGCGCGAGGCCGAGCTCCAGAAGGTGCGCAAGGCAGAGGAGGAGCGCCTGCGGCAGGAGGCGAAGGAGAGGGAGAAGGAACGCATCATGCAAGAGCACGAGCAGATCAAGAAGAAGACGGTGCGCGAGCGTTTTGAGCAAATCAAAAAGACGGAGCTGGGAGCCAAAGCGTTTAAAGACATCGACATTGAGGTATGGAGGGTGGCGTTGAGGATGGTGCACTGGTCGCTTCAGTGTATCTGTACAATCATGCATGGTCATGTGATTAGGTTAAAAAAAAAATTTTAGTTTCGATATAAAACAAGTGGTTTATTAGGGGATAAAGTACAAAACTTTTACCTTGTATGAGACTGGGTGAGTCCTACAGACATGATATAGAGGTTATTGATCTGTGGCTCTCTGTGCAGGATCTGGAGGAGTTGGACCCTGACTTCATCATGGCCAAACAGGTGGAGCAGCTCGAGAAGGAGAAGAAGGAGCTGCAGGAGCGTTTAAAGAATCAGGAAAAGAAGGTGCGGCTCACAGGTTACATGAAGACCGATTTGAGTTCTGACAGTTTTGTTCTCGGATCCCATTTTTTTCTTCCTTTCAGTCTGTAGACGTGTTTAACGTACACGACGTTCTGTAATTCTTCATGATGACACTTGAACTGTGTTGCAGATCGATTACTTTGAAAGAGCCAAACGCTTGGAGGAAATCCCTCTGATTAAAAAAGCCTATGAGGAGCAACGCGTCAAAGATATGGAGCTGTGGGAGCTCCAGGAGGAGGAGCGGGTAACGTGTTCCAGCTCATCTTTGGTCACAGACCCACCGTATTCCTGTGGGAGGATTAGATAGTCTGTCGGTGAATATTTAATACAGTGATCCCTCGCTATATTGTGCTTCAGGTTCTGCAGATTTTTTAAAAAATATTCATAGAAAATAAAAGTAAGCAAATATGGGAAAAAATAAAAAGTTCATGAAACTGCCACAAGGGGTCGCTACTGACTCAACCAATCAGCTTGTGAGATTTCAGAGGGTGTGTCCCAAACCAAGTCAGTAGTCCTGTCTCTTCACTCTTTCACTATTGAATAGTTAAGGGAACCGCGTCAAGGTCACTACTGACTGGTTTGGGGAAGCTCTGAAATAACAGCATTCGTGTGGCAGAAAGGGCATTTTACACTTTATTTACATTTATGTGCAATTATGTGTATGTATTTTGTTTTATTTATATCTTATGCATTGTTTTTGAATGTTTCATTGTTGTAAGCATTTATAGTGTTGAATATGTATTTATATTCTACATGTGTACTTGTATGTCAGTCGGGGGTCGAGACCCCCATTAATGGCGAAAAGTGAGGGATCCCTGTATTTTTAATAAGATTTGATGTCTTTTGAATGTGAACACTTCCTCTGACATAAAATGTACATAACATAAAATGTACAATGATTGGAGAAAATTTGGAAGCTGTGTGTGATGATCGTGTGCATCTGTATTAGATCAGCAACATGAAAGTGGAGCGTGAGAAGGCTCTCGAGCACAAACAGAGGATGTCCAGGATGATGGAGGATAAGGAAAAATTTGTCTCGAAAATAACAGCGGCGCGAAGCTTCATCTACGAGGTGAAGAAGAGGAAACCGCTGAGATGTTTTGGGTGTCGGTTTCAGATCAGGGATCGGTGTGAATGACGCGTGTGTTACTTTAATATCTTGAAGGAAAAACTGAAGCAGTTCCAGGAGCGCTTGGTTGAGGAGAGGAAGAAGCGCCTGGAAGAGCGCAAGAAGCAGCGCAAGGAGGAGCGAAGAAATACCTACTATTGCCAGAAAGAGGAGGAGGCGCAGAGGATTCGGGAGGAGCAGCTGAAAAAGGGTACTGGGCGTCATGAGTCCACGTGGTTTTTATACCTGACGCATAATCTCATCGGGTGGTGCTCAGAAACGTCTCTGACTCGTTGTGCTGTGATCTCTGCAACATCTTACCTCTACAGAGCGTGAGGAGCGTGAGCGTCTGGAGCAGGAGCAGAGGGAAGAGGAGGAGCGCGAGTACCAGGAGCGGCTCCGCAAGCTCGAGGAGCAGGAGAGGAAGCAACGAGCCAGGCAGCAGGAAATCGAGGAACGTGAACGCCGCAAGGAGGAGGAGCTGAGAAGGCCCCAGGAGGAGAAGTCTGGCAAGGTAAAGTGTGTGTGTTGGGTGTTTGTAGGATTGATGTGGATCTGAATGCAACCCGTACAGCGTGAGACTTGATATGGTTCGTACTGTAATGTGGCTGAAGTTTAGAATACAGCACTAATGTAGGGGGTGTAAAGCAACAGCAGTGAGTGCCTAAATATCTGCCTGTTGGTGCAGGACTGGGGTGAGAAGGAGGAGGGAGGCTGGAGGAAGCGTACAGAGACCGGTGATTCCGAATGGAGACGCCCTGTTGCTGAAAAGTAAGTGAATATGTGCAGTAACAGGCAAGTGAAACCCGTGCTATCGGAGAGCGCATGCACTGGTCAGTGCACGAATACTCGGGTCTTTGTTCCGTTGGTGTATTCAGTGGACTGTGACTGAACCTGATGATTTAACTTTTGAAGCAGGGACTGGCGTCAGGAAGGGCGTGAGGAAGGCGAGCGTGAGGAGCGCGAGCCGCCCTTCAGGAGAAGCGCCGACGGTCCCCGCCGTGGACCGTCTGATGACCGAGGTCTTCGTCGAGGCTTTGGGGATGGAGGCAGGCGAGGTTTCGATGACGATCGCGGTCCTAGGCGTGGCTTTGACGACGATCGCAGTCACAGGAGGGATGAGGATCGTGGCCCCAGACGTGGCGGGGACGGCGAGCGTGGACCACGAAGGGGGTACGACGATGACCGTGGTCCCCGACGCGGCTTAGACGAGCCCAGAAGCTCCAGAGTTGGTGCTGATGATGACTGGGGTCCCAGGAGAGGCGGAGGCGGTGGTGATGATGAAAGAGGAGGCAGGAGAGGCAGTGATGATGCCAGCCCCTGGAAACCACTGGGCAGACCTGGTATGGAGGGTGTGGTGTCGGAATATTTTAATAATTTTCTTAGTTGTTGGGGTTTTGTGCTTCCTGTTTTGTTTTTTGCAGGATTACAACAGGCTTTTGATTCATGCAGGTGGTTGGAGAGAGAGGGAGAAGGCGCGTGAGGAGAGCTGGGGTCCTCCCCGTGACTCTGGAACCCATGACGACGATGGTGAGCGAGATGGAGATGAGCGGCACGATGGAGAACGTTTCCGAGATCGGCGTCCGCCCAGGTGACTTATTTTCTTGCGGTCTTGGGTTGGAGTTGTCTTTCTGGAAGTGTGTGTGTTTGTTTTCTCATATTTCTTTTGTGAAACTTTGTGTAGGGAGGAAGGAGCCTGGAGAAGAGGTGGAACCGATGAGCCCAGCAGTTGGCGGGACAGTCGTCGGGACGACTATGATCGCGACGACCGGCGTGAACGCCGTGACTTCAGAGAGCGCAGAGATGATCGTGACCGTGATACCAGGCCCTCACACAGAGATCAGGATGACGGTAAATCCGTGTGTGTGTGTGTGTGTGTGTGTGTGTGTGTGTGTGATTATAAATGTGATCACTCTGTGTATCGTTCCTGTCCTTGTGTGCGAAATCGCGTGTTTTGTGTCGTGGTTTAGGCGGGTCATGGCGCCGTGGAGGAGAAGACCGCCGAGACGAGCGTAAGGATGACCGGGACACTCCTTCGAGACCTCGTGACCGTGATGGGGAAAGAAACTCTTGGCGCACCGAGAAAGAGAGAGACACCCCGCGCCGCACCAAGAACGAGACGGACGACGACGGCTGGACCATGGTGCGCCGCTAAACGATTCGGGCGTCTCCGCATCCTTGAGTTATTCGTTAATCCGTCTAAATCATAAAGTACAAGCGTAGATAATTATCTCAAACACCAATGATTAGGAAGATAAACCTGGCCGGAGTCGTGGGGTGGGGGGGGGGGGGGGGGGGGGGGGGGGGGGGGGGGGGGGTGGGGGGGGGGGGGGGGGGGGGGGGGGGGGGGGGGG
>JAQNCB010000028.1:3785108-3795917 GCA_030068295.1 Euristhmus nudiceps | reverse complement strand
AGTCCGCTGGGAGACGTCCAGGGAGGGGTTCCTCTCCTCGCTCATGAGTGAATTCACCCGAGATACAGATACAGATACAGAATTAAATGCCCTTTAATTTTTAACATGACTATCATTTACCATGGCAACCCCAAAACTGTCCGATTTGAACAACTGTACAAAAGTTCAGTGCAAAATAAAACGTCAGTGTTAAGATTTTAAGAATCGCTGCGTCTTCCTAAGAAGTGTTCACGTAGACCATGTAGATCGTTCCGTGTCACCAATAACCAGAGCGCTCCGGGGCCGTGTGAACCAAAACACAGAGAGAGAGAGAGAGAGAGAGAGAGAGAGAGAGAGAGAGAGAGAGAGAGGGAGAGAGAAATGTCTTTCTGCAGTTCTTTATTCACACAAGTGAAAGATACAGAAAATTAAAGTGCCTTATATGCAGTTTCTAGACAGAGGGTATATGAGGTATACAATGGGAGGAAAGCAAGATATGCTAACAGAATCACTCGGACTCAGATGTTTTCCAGAAGAGGAGCAGAGGTCGGTACCAGCAGACAGTTGTCTGTGGCGCCACGATGTTTTAAAACAAATGTTTTAATATAAAAACTAAAAACATGTGCAGTACGAGATAAAGACGAGCAGTGATTTTCCGCAGGCTACGTGCAGAAAACAAGTACACAAGGTTACATGAAGTTATAGTCACAGATGAATACGTGGTAATGCACATGATTACAAATACATTCTTACAGTCAGCACATAGTGTTCTTAGATGAATATAAGGCAAAGTATTCACAATTTTAACACTGACTGTCAGTATCAAAAATCCATCGTGAATAAAAATCTGTTTTTGAGAGATGACAAAATATTACACAACATACATTTTTTATAACTGAACAGCAGGTACGTGTGTGTGTGTATGTGTGTGTATGTGTGTGTGAGTAAGAGATTGAGACCACTTTTAAATCTGTGTACACTTGGATGTCATTTCCAGCTGTCTGAAACCCACCTGACATAAAATCGTGTGTGTGAGCGAGAGAGAGCGAGAGAGAGAGAGAGAGAGAGAGAGAGAGAGAGAGAGAGAGAGAGAGAGAGAGGGAGAAAGTAAGTAAGCAAGTAAAAGTTTATTTATAAAGCACCTTTCACAGTACATGTACAAAAGAGTTTCACACTAGTAGGTAAAGAAAAAAAGGAAGAGAGAGAGAGAGAGAAAGAAAGCGATCAGGAGACTTCACATAAAAATGTGCCAAGGGCATCCTCGTGCCATCTTTCCTCCCTTTTTTGTCCCCTTTTCTGAATCACATGGTCATTCTTGGAACAGCAGTAATACCGTATTTTCCGGACTATAAGTCACAGTTTTTTCATGGTTTGGCCAGGGGTGCGACTTATACTCCAGTGTGACTTGTATGTTAAATGTTTTAATTTTTTTTTTTTTTTTTACTAGCCAGCCGGACTAGTTACCCAACAAAGTCACTCACCAATCAGAAAATCAACTCGCCAAAGCGTGTCTGATCTCAGTGAGTTCAACCCTTGGTAAACATGACACAGAATATTATATTGTATACAAAATGGAGACTCTTTCAAAGTCTGAAGCCTTGATTAGATGACTGGATGGTCAGGTGGGCATGATTAGGGTTGGAGCGAACATATTCAGGAAGGTAGCTCTCCAGAAGCAGGATTGAGCATCACTGGCATAGAGAGTTAATTGGCATATGCATAAGTGATGAGTGACAAGCAAATAGTTTCGCAAAAGCACTCTTTGCTCGCTCTGATTGCCCTGACATTTCACCACATCCAAATGTTTGACTGAAAATGTGAGCTGTATCTAGTTGCCCTAGGGGTTTTCATACAAGGCGCAAAAGGATGCACTCGCAGACTAAAGTGATTGAGAGCAAAAGGTTTAACAGGCAAACACTCCAAAACTGCAGGTAATAGTCATGGCCCGAAAAACATGCAATGGTCAAAGAATTCCAAGAGGTCAAAACAAAAGTGAAGGTCTCCAAAATCAAGAGGCAAGCCAGAGTCATCAAAGAACAGGCAATGTCAAAAACGTCTAGGCAGCAGACTTACTAATGCAGGAAAACACCGGAAAAATATTTTGGAGCTCTACCCTGGAGAACTCTTGCAGAAAACTTTGGCAAGATACCCAGGGACCATCTGGCACCGACTGTGGGGGGAAAAGCTGGGCTTAAATAGACTGATTACTAAGGTAGGTAAGGAAACACAGGTGAGCATAATAATGAACCAAAAGGGTTCAAACAAAGCCACATGTCAGGAAGGAAGAAGAAAAATATAACAAATATGCCAGAAAACAAATGCTACTCAACAGAAATCATCACAAATTGGTTCCTTAAAGAAAGTGTAAACCTGTGAGCAGTATCTAGCTGGTTCACTCTCAGTGTGTTATCATCAGTTTGTATTATTTTACCTAATATTAGTTCATATCATAATAAAAGCTTAGTAGTTGTAGTAGTAGCACCGCATTTTACGCACCATAAGGCGCGCTGGATTATAAGGCGCACCATCAATGAATGGTCCATTCGAAAACATGTTTCATATATAGGGCGCACCGGAGTATAAGGTGCACCTTCAATGAATACAGTAGTGGCTGCGGTTGCATTATGTATCCACTAGATGGAGCTGTGCTAAAGAGAATGTCAACAAAGCTGAGTAGCGTGCCCCACCCCCCCACCTTTGCTGTGTTAAGCTGGCTGTATAAACTGTGGCTAATTCACATACGGCTGATTGATTCGTGCATGTACTGTCATGGAAAGAAGACTTTGTGTGCTTGAGTTCTGTTACGGACTATACTGTGTGTATACTGTCACGGATAAAAGACTTTTTGCATTGAGTTTGGTACTACTATCAGCCTGCTGAATGTTGGTAAAGTTACGTCCTAGCTCTTCATGATTATCCTGTCTGGTTGTACCACGGAGACTGTGCGCAGTGTTTTTCGTTCGTGTGGAACTCAGTCAGTGTTTTTTGGAATACCCTCAATAAAGGTTTGTTTTTGTTTTCACCAATCACTGTCTGCTTGATCTCACAAATAGATCTAACCAGCCCAGCCTGGTGGAATTTAGCATCAACCTTAACACCCTTACTACAGTAGCCATGCTTAATCAATATTGATCCATATATAAGGCGCACCGTCGGCTTTTGAGAAATTTTAAGGCTTTTAGGTGCGCCTTATAGTGTGGAAAAAACGGTATTTAACTAGCATATAGGTTTATACTCTGCAGCTGCCTTACAACTAACAGCTAGTCTATTACATCTTTGCACAAATATTTAAACTTTCCAGCTCATGTAGTTGGCTTGAGCTGAAAAATACTTTAACTTTATATTACATAACTGAACATGGCATTATTAATGGATGAGTCCTGATGCAAACATTTGATATGAATTCTCAGCTCTGGCTTTTACTTATTTTTGTCCATCTGAGTGAAAAGACTTGCCATAAAAAGTTTCTTGAACATTTTGCTGAGGATCACTATCATACCATAAATCATGAGAATGGTGTCATCTACATCTGGTTAAGAGCAGTGATGGAATAAATCAGAGGAAAGATGAAGGGTTTGAGCTTTGAGAGCTTTGACTGTTAGCAAACATTCCATTTGCCAACCGATTCTTTTCACAACCCCTCACAAACCTGGAATTCTTCCCTTAGGAACAACTCCAATTACAAGACAGGGTGCGAAAACATTTGTGTCAGGAAGCCGGATCATGTTACATCGCTTCGGGATGATGTGCCGACTGTACATGTATTTGACAATATGGGAGGAAAAAAAAGATGACAAGGCAGATGAGAACTCTGCACAGTGCAGTCAGCTGGTGCTCAACAGAGAGAGGAAGCACTGACCAGCCTGGGACGGTAATGTGAACCCACAGGGGACACAGTCCACAGAAACGCACAAACTTTAATACAACCACAAAGTTACAGAGTACCAGTTCTTCACACGACAATAACACTTTAAAAAGGTCCCCATCGACTAGTGAACAGCAATTTTGGCTGAAACAAAGTTTTCCCGCAGGAGAAAAACCCCTCATGAGTTTAGTATCTCCTATTCATCTGTTTTACCTCTCATTTCGATTCTGCTCCAAATAAGCGTGATCAGAGGTCTGAACTTACTTATGCACAATAACTTGGCAGTGCATCACTGATTTGAAGAAAGTGGAAAAAGTCCAAGATCAAGTTTCAAGACACAGAAGGCATATGATTAAAAAACAAACTTACTAAAAAAAAAAAAAAAAAGAGAGACTTTACTATGTTGACTGATATCACACCCAGTACAGGGGTTATTGACACTCACAAACAGGAGTAACCAAGTGGTTTCAGAAAGAAACTGCAGCCGATTTCACTTCATTTTCAAGATCCAACACTGCATTTCATGACCATTTAACAAATCCAGGAAGTCAATGGGCCCCTTGAACTCTATGATCATGGCTAGAAATTAAATTCTGGTACCTTTTTTTGTGGTGGTGTTTCATGTTATGCATTTCGAGAAGTTGTATCTTTCTTTGACGAATACCTGATGCTCTGGAGCTTCTGCATTTCTGACTTGTGATGGAACCCACATAGATACTTCCTACTCACACCAAACCCCCCCACCCCCTCCCTAAAAAAAGACACATGTGCAAACCATCCCCTGTTCGAACTCAATCTCACCCAACATTGTTCTCAAGTAAGAGTAAAGACACTATTATACGGGTTAAACCATGCTTTCATAAGTTATATTAACCAGCATCATCCAACACAGAGTGACATTTCCTCATGGTGTCTCAGGTTTCTCCCTCTCCTCTGTCTTCCGAAAATTAGCTATGAAAGGAAACTTAACTGAATTTTTACTTTGGGACGATTAGCATAACCTTTTTGCAAAACTATAACCAGACGAAATTGTGTTCCTCTCACTCCAACTCATTACTCAGAGATGAACTGACTTTTCAAATGACTATATTGAAGTCCGGAGGGCTCTGAAGAGTCCCCTTGACCACAGCAACGTCTCTCGTTTCAGCACCTCGGGGTGTCACCTGGCTTTTATTCACCTGATCTAGGACGCGTGGCAGCAATCAAGCACATAATAACAAGCACAAAAGACATTGATGGAGGTTCTGTACTCTCCGGACAGGCTCGTTTGACACCTGGTTGAACACAACGCCATAAAGCAAGCGTTTCCTCATATTAGCTTACTGTCCGCCTCAGGGTTTTAACCTTGACACCTGGCGTGTGCAGAGTCATGTTCGGTCTCGTCAGGAGCTGCGGGCTGGACACACCCTTGTATTCATACCCCAAAGTGGATCATCCATCTGCTGGATTTCACTTTCCTACCCCCAAAGGGCACGCGCTGGGTGTCATTAAAACCACGACGCCCATCCATATTTAAAAGGCAAGAATGCTGACTATCATACGAATGGATCATGTTTCACGGAGTATCCTACGACATGACGCCTTGAAATTCTGGCCTTGAGCTTCTACCAATGAATGTGTAAATATTCCAATTAGAACACTGAAGAATGGTTGATGCATGAAACCCAGAGTATCCAAGTTGCACGTCCACCATTGCTAATTCATGGGAAAAACAAGGTAATTGTTTTACTTTCACAAGGAATGGACAAGGACTTGTTGGATCAGGACAGAATACCGCCCAAAAATAAAAACAAGCCCCCCCCCCATACATACACACACAAAGTTTGGTCTCCATTTCACATCTTTTGTCTCAAGGATAATTAATGTGCAACTAATTGGACGTTCACCTTATTAACCATTACACCTTTGTGTCCAATCTTTAACTTCACTGTAATGAGGAACATTCATTTAAACAGTGTTAAGCGCTGTCAGTGGGAGTCATTATTATCTGCTTGGCCTTTCCTGAGATTCTAAGGCGAAAAGGGAGGAATTCAGACCAACGGATTGTGGGTAAACTCATAACTTATGAAATCATTAAACCCACCAAGAAAATACATCTCACTTATAAAGCAATACTAGACAAATGAGTTACTTAGCCTCACCTTCATTGCTCAGCACTCGTTGATCAGTTACTCAGTAGTCTACCATTTGAGCTTAATGGTTTCCTAATGCGTTTTCACCATGACTCATGAACCCAAGAACCAATATGACCTCAACTCGAACAAAACTCCGTAGTCAGGCAAGAAAAATAAAAAAAACGACATCCTTTTGCTAATGCATCTCCCGTCTGCTTCTTTAGATTCTACAGTTAATATCGCCAACAGGTCAGACAGCTTAGTGCCATCTGGTTACCAAAAAAATCACTGCAAAACCTTAACATCTCAGTAAAAACATCTTGTACTGAAGGTGCACATTTAGTGGTGAATATCTTCCATTATCAGTTCATTTTGCTTTAATACAACGGTTCTTGGTCAAATTACCACAGATTACAGCCTTGGTAGCTTTTATTCACCTCTTTTACATGTTGTTTTGGTTCCACCAGTTTACAGTAACCAACAAGACCCATGGGATTGGAGTAACAATCTTATATTTGCACAATAACCTCACAGTGCAACACTGATTCGTAGAAAGAGGAAGAGTCAGAAATCAAGTAATAACAGAGAAATAAAACAAGATGGCAATGCTTAAGATGGTGCCTGGGACAGGGGTCAGTGACATACAGGTGTAAGCAAATTATTTAAAAAAAATTGCATTTTATTTCCAAGAAATTACAAGGCATGTGTTTAATATACCTGCCAAGTGAATCGGTGCCTTTAAACCAGTGCTTCTCAATTATTTTCTGTGATGCGCCCCCCCCAGAAGAAAACATTTCACGCCCCCCGCGCTCGTGACTATACAGAGTATTATTTGTCTATAAAATTATTATGAGTACACCTCTGCATAACAGTGTGTCCTTATTAACATTAAAAACAAAAAAAGAACATTCTTTTTTGACATTCTTTTAAAATCTGCAACAGAAAATATTTAAAGTGCACCAATTTGCCTGAAATTAAAAACAATACATCCTTATTTAGCCTCTTACCTACCTTGTGGAAAAATTAAAGTCCCCCCCATCCCTACGGGAAACGCGAAAAATTATATTTCATAAAACATCATTTTAAAGTGAAATAATTAGACTCTGTCGCCACCTCATGTTCACATCCTTCCACGAACACTCTAAGGGATTTTTCGGGGAAGGTAAGTAAAGTTAAACTGTAAATATGTTTTGACAACTTATTGCACCATTTGATAGTGAAAAATAAAAATCCTCTCTCTGCCTTTCTCTTCATTCCTGTTAGAAATGTTTCCATGTTGTTTCTGTACTGCACTTCATATCGTTTGCACACTGCGAAAATCCCCGACACCATAGTGCAACAATGAGAGTGCCACTGCCACCTACTGTAGTGGAGGTGCAATTACACTTAATTCTTGTACAGTATGGCAAAAAAAGCATGTTCCCCAGGGTCACACGCCACATCCCCCCCCCCTCGCATCACACCCACTATTTGAGAAGCACTGCTTTAAACTCAAATTCATACCATGTGGATGACAATACTCCGATAAATTTAGGTTAGCATGTAGAGACGCCATAATATGGCAGTACAAAGCAATGATCTCACTTTTTATAAACACCTTTAATCAAAACCATAAAAGCATGATGTCTGAGATGGTGTGTGATTAGGTGCTAAAGCACACACAGTGCTTAAGTTCATACACTAAACATATCCTGTTTATCTGAGTGCATTTGTCGGAAAATGTTCTACTTGTTTAAGGAAGTCAAAGATAGGATGCTTAAAATGATAATTACCAAAGGATCTATGGTTCCAGGAACACTGGATTTCGGCCAACATCAGTGTTTAACATAAATATATGGGCAATCCATGGCCTTCTCATGCATTCTCACCAAACAGATCAACAACTGATTAAGCAGAAAGCTCCTGCGCAGTTCAAGCTGCAGCCATAAAACTTACCTTCAAAGAACTCTGCAAGGGTCACGACCTTGGAACTCAGCCAATCGTGCAATCATTGAATCATACAACAGTTTACACAGATATTTTGAATGCGTGGGGTTACATACATTACCTGGGGTTGTCTGTGAGACGGCACACATCAAGCGCTCAGATTTCTCCAGTGAGTTAACTGTGAACAAGAACAGCTTACATCACAACTTCTGGTTTTCAGGTGAAGAGAGCATGAAGTCAATGCACTGCCAATATGATGTAGATTTATGCATGTTTTGGTGTGTTTTCCCACAAAACATCGATCACCATTGATCCCAACAACCACTCAACAGCCCTGGGAACAAATTCAGACCCAGGCTGCAAAAAGAGCAGTAGAATGTCCCAGCATGCCTCGCAAACTAATGAAGTGCACCATGAATGAACTGATGAATGCACCATGGTTGCTGGTGCAGACACTACTGTCTCTAACTCTACTGTTAGTAGACACTAACAATTTTTTTAAAAATCATGAATTACACTAGCATGCCACGCACACTACCATGCTAACTACTTACCGAACAGTGCACTACGAACGGAAAAAGCCCACGAGTTAAAAACAGGTTTGTGCAAATGGCAGTCTTTTTTCACGAAACTGATGAAAAACTCCCAGAAACTAACAGGTTGCCATGAAGACCAGCTAGCTCCAATGTAATATGAAACATTTTTAAAAGTTTTTTTTCATATTGTCATTTTCACTTTCACACCAAGTGCAAATGTGGTTTAAAAAAAGAATAGCAACAAAAAAATTTGATGCAGCTCACTGGTAAGTGGAGCTATGGTGCGCTATTTCTAGAACAGGCTCGCAGGCTACTCTTGTGGTCCTTGCGGGCTACCTGGTGCCCGCGGGCACCACGTTGGTGACCCCTGTTATATACAAATAAAATAAACTTGGATTCCATGGAAGACATGTCACCTGAGGTTTAAGAATGAGAAATTGATGACAACATATGGTGTACACATCTGTGGGTTATATCAGCCACTTCCAGTATGTTTGGTTGGATTACAATGAATGGCTCAGGAGTGGTGGATGGATGGGTTAACTCACCTATTTTTGTGGGGGAAAAAAATATATATTTTTTGTTTTTGGGGGAAAAAAACATGTTTCTTGCCAAGTTTGATTGAATTCCAGTGAACAGTTCATGAGGAGCAACGGATAGAAGTGTGGTGCCAATATGACTGATTTCTGTGGCCACCCTGCTATACTGGCAATGTAAAAAAAAAAAAAAAAAAAAAAAAAGGAATATTGTATTTAAGTGCCACGATTCAAGCGCACTCCAAAACTTAGGGTACGGTTGGGAGTGATTGTACCTATATTTAGTTCTAGACCACAAAGAACTTCAGTCTTGGAAGCAAGTAATTTACTTCTCAAAAACACTATTCAAAGTGTCTTCAGAAAATTGGGTATTGACATGCAAATTGATCAACCAAGCAACTTTTTGCCACTTTGCTTGGTGAAAAGTTTTGCCATTCTGGTACATTAGTGCAGCGCACATGATTCACACCGAAATAACGGTAATACAGCACTGAGCATCAAATCAGGACCTAAACCACTGGTTACAACATGGTTTATCAACAGAACGATATTTAACATACTTAAGGGTGGACGACTTATTTAAATTTGTATTCATAGCACCCAATTAGGAGCTGGACATGTTCTTAATCCGCTCTTAAGAACAAAACACCATTACAAGCGTGTGAAAGAAGAGGACGTCTCGGTCTCTCCCTCACACACATACACCTTTGTTTCTAGCTTTCCTGGACCGGTCTGGAGGAGCTATTGAAGACTCGGAGGTTTGGTTAGTCAAGAGTGTATCAATAGGCCAATCTCCAGCCTGCCTTTTCATCCACACAGCTGCATGATGGCAAAAACACAGACAGTAAACAAGAAGAATGGCGCTCGATTCTTCACTCCATCCTGTTTCACATAAGCAAATGAGGTGGGATTTTTAACAAGCCATCTTGTGGCCTGACACACCAGTGGTTTTGTAAGAGAAGGCATGGGAACTTGCACCAAACAATCACGACCCTCAAAGAGACAGAGCTCATTACAAAAAAAAAAAAAAAAAAAAAAAAAAAAAAAAAAAAAAAAAAAAAAAAAAACCCCCCCTTCATATTACCCATGTTTTGACGTCACCATCTTCAGAAAGCGATAGACTTCGGAAAGAGACTCTTTCTAATAAAGCAATTTAAAGGTTGTGTTATCTGCAGGCTTCAGTGATGGAGGGGATTGAGTCTAATAGTAATGTGAAAAATATATATATAGGGACCTAATTTTCAAAGTGGTTAAATGCTACCATAAAGATTATATATCTAAGTTTATTTTGTAAAATTATACCGATCAAATTTATTTACCTCTTTCCAATTGACCTGAAGCATAAACACTTTATTTTTACAGTATAAAAGTTTGTTTGACCCTGTCCTATACACTTTTCGATTCTATCCATGACGCACCCTCATAATAAATGACATATTTATTGACATTCTCTTAATTAGCAATGAACTGCTGCATGATTATCCCCCTCACTGAAATAATTCCTCATTATCTCCATTCACGGTCGTGCGAACAAATTTTGGAGGCGATATTATCTTACGTGCTGGTCTTTAAATGAGATGAAACTTGGTATACTGGTAGATAAATATATACATTAAATATCTATTGTAGTTTAAAGAGTGTATTTACTCGCTAACATCAAAAAACAAGGATGATTTAAGATGCAAGAAATGGTGCGACCAGTCACTAATGCTATAATAATAATAATAATAATAATAATAATAATAATAATAGGTGGCACGGTGGTGTAGTGGTTCACATGTTTGCCTCACAGCAAGAAGGCCTGGGTTTGATTCCCAGCCTGGGCATTTCTGTGTGGAGTTTGCATGTTCTCC
>JAQNCB010000028.1:2941814-2952546 GCA_030068295.1 Euristhmus nudiceps | reverse complement strand
GGGGTGGTTTTTTTTTTTTTTTTTTTTTTTTTGCGTTAGTGGTGGAGCTTATCTGCAAAAGATCCACACGTGTCATTCTGGTAAATTTTTGATGAAACATTTACCACTTTATCTTTGGAATTATGGCTGTGGATTTGAACAGACCATGAGAATGAAGTTGAACTTAACAGCTCAAGTTGTTGCCATGTTGATGACTGCTATCTGGTTTTTGTTTCCAGATCAGGAACATTTTGCTGCTGTAATTAAGAAGCTCAATATTGATCATCCTCACAGCATAATTTGTGCGTATGTAATATGCTTAAGTGGTATAGATGGGTATTTTAACATAAATGACCGAAAAAATACAAACTGGGTAATTTTATCCCGTCGATTACTCGTGAGGCTGAACCAACGGTGAGCAGTTTTTTTACCCCAGAAGTGACGTGAACTTATTGGGCTGAGTTGTCTAGCGCAAGTAAACAAGCAGATCTATTAAGCGAGTGACATTTTAGGTGATTAAAAAAATGTGTTCAAGCTAGCAGTTCGGAGGAAATGGGTATAAATGGTTGCCTATTTAAACCAAAGAGGGAGGAGTCTTGTGGGGGCAGTGAGACGCCACATTCGAGTGACGAGAATGCTGCCAGAGATGAGCGTGACGATAAATCCAAAATGGATTATGCAGCTAACGTTTTGCCAGTTTGGCTTTCATGTTGATTTATGAACACAAAAGGAATGTTTTCTACGCTTGTTTGTGCAGCTCACCACCGGCCAATAATGTGTTATGTACAGGTCAGTGATGTCACCCAGATAATCCAACGAGTTCACGTCACAATCAGGCTGGAACAGTCAGTGAGGGCAACACGTCTCTGAGCATGCTCAGTGTCACAGCACTCACATGTTCTCTGACAGTGGGATGGCCTGATGTTGCTAGAAGGAACTGCTAATGTCAAACATAATAATTTTAAAAAGGTAGTATAGTCATCATTCACTATATCGCTTCAGGTTCTGCGGCTTCAGTGCATCGCGGATTTTTAAAAAATATTTATTGAAAAAAAAAAAAAAAGATAAAATAGGGAAGAAGTTCAGGAAAATGCTGCGAGGAGTCGCCATTGACCCGGATTCGGATCCCAGCCTCTTCTTCTGTAGGGAAATTCGTCTCGACCAATCAACTTGCGAGATTTCACAGCCGCGTCCCAAACTGGAGTCGGTAGAGACCTTGAGCCCTTTCCCTTAACCTTTTCACTAATAAATAGAGAAAAAGTTAAGGGAAAGGCCACAATACCACTACCGACTCCGGTTTGGGGCAGCTCTGACATCTCGCAACTTGATTGGTCGAGAATAATTTCACAGCATTTGTGTGGAAGAAAAGGCGGAAGTCAAGACATTTCTTCCACTTTATTTACATCTAGGTACAATTACACGTATGTATTTTATATTATTTATATTTTATTTATATTTTATTTATATCTTATGTGTTGTTTTTGAAGGTTTAATTGTTATTATAAGCATTTAAAGCATTGAAAATGTATTTATCGACATTATATAGACATATACATGTACGTATATGTCAGTCGGGGGGTCAATCCTCCTTTGCGGAAATTCTGTCTTCACGGGGGGTCTCGACCGCCCATTAACCGTGGAAAGTGAGGGATCATTGTACTGAATTAATCCCGCAAGGGAGATTGTTGCTTCTGCATTTAACTCATCCAGCGGGTACACACATTCGTAAACAGTGAGCGCACACAGACACAAACACAAGGAGCAGTTGAGGGTTATGGGGACCTTGATGACGTCATTATAAGACTCAATTTTTAATAACAGGTCTTAAACTCATCTTCATCCCCTTTGGCCCAGGGGTGGGTTGCAGGGCAGCAGCCTACACAGTGAGGTCCAGATATCCCTCTCCCCAGTTACTTCCTTCAGCTTTTCTGGGGAACACCAAGACATGGTTCCTCCAGCGTGTTCTGGGTCGATACCAGGGTCTCTTCCTCGTCGGACATGCCCAAAACACCACACCAGGGAGGCATTCGGGAGGCATTCTAATCACATGCCCGAGGCACCTCAACTGGCTGCTCTCAACACGGAGGGGCAACGGCTCTACACCGAGCTCTTCCCGGTGCCTATAATACCCATTTTCTAATCATTCAAACAAAATTGGTCTGCGTGAGATATACACAATGAAAGTAATCCAGAGATTTGAGTGAGCTTAGTTCTTAGCAACTGCTGTCCTCTCCTTTAATGGAGTTTACAATGTTACCGAGAGCATGCCAAGACCTCTCATTAGGTTGCCATGTTGGAATAAATTAAAAAGGCTTCATCCCTTAGAAATTATATGTATGTAGAGAGCAAAAGGGCCGTCAAAATGCATGTGGACCACTGGACAGCAGGCAAGTTACCACTGGACAGCAGGCAAATTGCTGATCTCCTCACAGGTAGGCATGTCATCCAGGGTCTCGTTGACTGGAACTTGTTGGAGACAGTTGATGACCTCATTGCTGATAGTGGAGGTGCAGTTTACTACACTGTCAAAATGTTCAGCCCCTATCTCTAGAATCTTGTCTTGGTCAATGATGAGAATAGAACCATCTGCACTGAGGAGAGGTGGAGACCTTGATGTGGTGGGGCCATAGATTTCTTTCAGGCCATCATAGAAATTATTCATGTCATTCTTGTCAGTACATCCTTGGGTCTCATCAGCTTTATTGCTGAGCCAGGAGTCCTGCATCCAGCGCAGCTTTAGCTGGATTGTGCTGCACATCTTCCTCAGTGTTGTTCTTTGCTGTTGAGGTTGGATCGTCAAGTTGGGCTTTGTAGGAATGGAGCTTGTCTTCCAGAATCTGAGTGATCTCAGCACAGTTCTCGTCAAACCAGTCTTTGTGCCGTCTAGACGTAGGTCTGAGACTCTCCATGGCTGTGTTATACACAGTCTCACGGACTACTCCCCATGCCTCTTCCACATCTTTGCTATCCAACACAATGGGTTCTAGGCGTTCTTCCAGCGGGCAGCAAAAGACTGCTTGATGCCATTTATTTTCATCGTTTTGACATTCAGGTGTTTTGGTGTTTCCATGCCTTGAGGCTGTCATTTTGGCAGAATGTGTAGCCTGAGTTTTGTAATGATGAGGCGGTGGTCTGTCCAGCACTCTGCTCCGCACATGACCTTCGTGACACGAACATCCCTCTTCCTGAAGATGACATAATCAATGATATGCCTATGCTTATCCACGGCATCTTGTTACGGATGGGGAGGTGGAAAACCAAGTTTGTGATCAATAGGTCATGCTCGACGCAAGTCTGGGGAAGTAGTAGACCGTTACTATCACAGTTGCCAACACCATCCTTCCCAATCAAACCTTCCCAGGTGGCACTGTCACGACCTACTCTGGCATTGAAGTCACCAAGGATGATGAACTTGTCTGTGTTGGGAACAGTGGCAATGATAGCGATGATGATCGTCACTTGTCTGTCACCACAGGTCTTTTGGGAAGGATGATGGATAAATGATGAATTGCGCTGTGACTTTGATTAAAGTGAAGAAGAGTTGCGCAACGTCGACCTCACTCTCTCATCTGAGACCACCAATGTCCAGTGGGAAGTCATGGTCAAGGTGATGGAAACAGATGCAGTGGATGTTCAAGTTGTCATTTGTGCCTCATCTTGCCCTATGTGTTCCACAATGCATTTGCTATAACCGCCTTACTCTCAGTTGAACAGGTTTCCTCCGCAGAGTCCTGGTGTCCAGTCTTTGCATGCCAGGAGGTTGGCAAGCCCTTAGTTAGCAGTTCACAACTGTCATAATGGTATGCAACTAAGACAGATGAAGATCATGATGTCTAACCCCTGTCACACTTCACAGATCCTGCACTACCTAAACTGTCAATTGTCCTATGACTTAGACGGTAAAGCAGATGTTTTAATTTCCACTGACTTTAGACTCTAACAACTTTTAGTTATAGTCAGACATTTTTTTTTCTACTAACCTCAAAACAGGAGGTCATTCTAGATAAAAGCTTATTCTAAAAGGGGAATCTCTATTTCCATCCTTTCAGATGAATGCAGATTTGAAAGCTTAAGCTTTTAGCCAGCGTTGTGTTCAGTGGCAGAGGGAAAGCTGTGTGACAGGTTGGAGCAGACCATCAGCTTTCAAATCCAGGCAATGTGTTTTCCCCTCTTTCTGCTTAATTTGAGGGAAAAATTGAAACTGCGGGGGAACAAACTTCCACCAGATTTCTGTCTTCTGCCACCACAAACAGGACAGCTCTCTCCACTCATCCAGCTACAGACTTCATTATTATCTGACTAATGATGCTGTAGCCATTTTCTGCTTTCCTAGGTTTCTATTTAGTGAGAGACAACCATATGGGTTTAAAATATGAAGCGTGTATGGCCTTCAGGGTGTTCTGGTATTGAAAACTGTTTAGTGGATAGGTAAGAGATTTTACACTCCAATACCGTGGTATTCTTGAATCTGATTGGTCAAAGGTTGTTTATTGATTTTCTTGAAGAAAAGCTTGAATTTGATGCATGATTTCTCGGTTTTGTTTAAGTTTATTTGGATGATTCACACCATTAAATGTGACCTCGAACGGATAATAAGTATGACGAATAGAAGTGAATGAAATGCCCCTATTTTATTCAATCCTTATGTCAAACAAGGCACATGTTTACAAAAGCCAATACTGAGAGTAATGCTTGAAATAAATATTAACACTCAGCCTGAATTTTTTAATTTTATTTTTTTCCCCAAGAAAAAAAAGGGGGGGGGGGGGGGCCGCGCCCTGAAATTTGGTAGGAGTGCTCCTCTTGCATGGATGATACCTAATAAGATGTCGTGCTTGTAAATGCTTTCAATCACGTATTGATACCATGGATGAGAAAAAGGAACAGCAACAAAAAAAAAGAAAGAAAGAAAAAGAAACCATAATCCTTCTTCATGCACAGATCCACCTTGTATTTTCCAGCTGTTCAACTCGTAAAATTTTCTCACTTAAATACCCCAAACCAGGACCTACATAGTATGTTCAATATTACTTCATAATATGATTTTTTTTTTTTGAGTTCATTAACCAAGCCTTGGAAGACAGTCAGCTGCCTGCAGCATTAGCGCACTGTGGAGCACAAAATGGCTGCCGTGATATGAGCGATTCCACCTCTCTCTCTCTCTCTCTCTCTCTCTCTGTGTGTGTGTGTGTGTGTGTTTCTTTTCCCACTCTAATCTGTAGTCTGCATCACGCTGACCCTGTCTCCATCTGCTTGTTATATATTCATAACTAAGTGGCTCTCCTCGTCTTCAAAAAGAACAGCGCTGTCGCAGACCTCTTGCGTTTGTCTTCCCCTCCAGTGTCCGCATTATAAATAGATGCTCGGTGCCAAAAGAGACTGGATTGTGCTAACGAAATTTGAGTAAGCCTCTAACAATTCCTCTTACTGGTAACTGAGTTTAATTACCGACACCCAATGGCTGCATTAGCTTCATAATTCATTTCGTTTGCAGATAAACCGTATTAACCATCATATCACAAATATCGCTATATAACACTCATACCTTCAGGATCCAACCTGAAACAGCCAGCCTGCAGGCAGTTAACCTCAGGAGTATTTTTGCTAAAACATTGCAAGACCCAAAGGTCATTTAACATTAGCATATTAATGTCTGCTTAGCACCATTTCCGTTGTAAAAGGGGTGAATCGGGCATTTTAGCAACTTTGACCAGCCCTACCGAGCACTGATCTGAGAATTCAAATTACTGCTGCTGGTTGAAAGGCTGGTTTTGAGGTGCATATAGTGTAATGTATCTATTAATGAGGCATCTACACTAAAAATTCAAGAACTTCAGGCAGACATTGCAGAAAGCATTTGTCGAAAGCAAAGGTCGATGGTATTTGAGATTGAGTTGCCGTGCAGAAGGTGTATCCGTGATTTTTATAATGTTGACCTTATATTCTGTGAGGAAGGCTTTCATGGTGTTGAGAAAATACAGCAGGAGCAGGTCGAGATTGTCCGGGTCATATAGGAGAAGTAGATTTGTAAAATGATGGGCTGATACGATATGAAAGGGACAGACTGAGTTGTTGTGCAGATACAATAAGAGCAGGTTTCTCTGAATGGTCATGTAAGGGCATATGTCTGCCAGATACAGTAAGGATGGCCTCAAATTATTTTGAAAGGAGTTTTGATTGACAGGATCCAGCAAGGGGTTCAATTGGTGTTTGGCCAGACAGTTACACTAAGGCTAAGTGGTAGGTTCTGGTTGCGGCTGGGGTATGGTCGTTGGGCAAATAGCATGGGTGGGATTGTTGGTGGACTGGTAAAATAGATTTTTGTTTCATTGTGGACAGATACAGTATGATATTTTGGTTTTGCCAGACATCTACAGAAAGAGTAGGGTTGGTTCTGTAGGGGTAGTTTTGCTGTTTGGAAAATACAGTAGATGACCTGGTTGTTAATGCTCATGCATGAGTTATAATTGGGGTACATGTCATTCACTGTTGGGCAGATTAGGGTTCAGTTGGGAATATATTTATAGGGGCTGGTTTGCCTGTTGACCAGGAGGTACATTCATCATCCTGGAGATTGCAAATTTGAACTTGGGATGATTCACACAGCCGTCCATGGCTTGAATCCCATAGAGGCTAATTGGTTGGGCTCTCAGAGCAGTAAGGTTGGCATATTTTCATGTTCTTGTCACTGATCGTCTGTCTCTATGCTTCTCATACA
This sequence comes from Euristhmus nudiceps, assembly GCA_030068295.1. NCBI lineage: Eukaryota > Metazoa > Chordata > Actinopteri > Siluriformes > Plotosidae > Euristhmus > Euristhmus nudiceps. The sequence goes on along the minus strand of JAQNCB010000028.1, from coordinate 2,945,849 downwards.
TGTAGGGCTTCACTGAACATCCATGTGTAGAAGTTTGGGGAGGAAAAAAAAGGGTGTTGGGGGCAGGAATCCCATGGCTCTGAGAAAGCATGTGCTTGTGTCACGACTCTGCACAGCGTCGCCACTGGGGGCACTGTCGCGGGTTGTGCCAGTATTCTTCCTGTTTCCGGGCTGCCGGGCGTGCCCCGCTAATTTCGTTCCTCCAACTGGTGGCAGTCTAGCTAGCTATTTAAAGTTCCGTTTTGCCGTTTCCTGTTGCCGGGTTCATGCTGGTCAGTACCCTGCCGTTAGCTGGTACTGTATCCTGTCCAGTCAAGTTTCACGGTTCATGTATTTTGCCGAGAGTCAGTTCATGTTCATGTCCTTGTTGATGTTTTTGTTCTTGTTTTATGTTCTTGTTTTCATGCCACGGATTACTGTTTTTGGAGTTTGTTTTGCCCAGTGTTTTTTGCCAGTGCACCCGGAGGTATAGTCAATAAAGACTCTGTTTGGTTTACCACTTATGCCGTCTCAGCTGGTCCTGTGTATGGATACTGTTTAGCCCATTTTGGAAAATGCATAACAGCTTGCTTTAGCTGTAGAGTGGTCCTAAAAATTGTGTCGATCTGGGCATAGACAGCTGGGCAGATACAGTCGAGGCAGCTTCTGTTTGTTGAAAGACAGGGCAGGTTTGATGGTGTTGAGCATATGCAGAAGGGGACAGGTTAGGACAGGGTGAAATCAGCAATACATTTCAAATAATCGCCAAGTCATTTCAGTGTTGACCCCTCGGTCTTTCCACAGATTTCAGCTCAGCCAGAGTCCCACTGCTCAGATGATAAGGTTAATGAAATGCTCTGACGTGAACAGCTTAGTGCTTCTTTTCTCATGCCGTTTTCCATTTTGCTCACTTTTGATATAATGTCCTTCTTGTACGTGTCCTGGCTGTAAATGCCACTAAATCATTTCCGTGTCCAGGAGTTGACCTGCTGTATCGTTGTGGTACTCCATTACAGTATGAGTCATAAGCGTATAATCCATTGGCTGGATGTGTTTGTTAGCATTTTACGCAGGTGGATGATTCTGAACTGCCAACATCCTGCTTATGCACATAAAACAATAATTCACAGCAGTATATATTTGTGCATACCTGCTTTTATGTCTGCAGTTACTTCCATTGTGCTGTGTAGGGATATTCTACACCGGTAATAGTCTATATCTGATTCCGCATGGCATTTTGATGGATTTTGAGGTTCTGTAGTGTTTTGGTTCACATTCATCACTTGGTCTCCTGCTTTCCACTGGGATGCATGGCACACAAATCTCCCAGAAAGCTCCCCAAGACGCCAGAAGGAGTGCAAGTTCACATCCATGTGCGGAGATTGATTTGTTATGGATGCTAGGGCTTGCCTACTTTAAAATCACAGCAGTATCAGTCCTTTCTTTTCGAGTACCGAGGAAGGAAACAATTGATGTACAATGTCATTATACATGCATACAGTGAAATAAACTGGTGAGTAAGATGGCGGTTATTGTTCCTGACATTTCTCTTCGCATCAATCCTGTGGAAAAGTGCAGTACATTAAGATGTCCATAAGGATCTGATCTCAAAGTATTTCAGCTTGCAGGGTAAGAGTGACAGTTAAATGTATGTGAATACATGTGCCTGTCAACCTACTTACAACTTCCAAAATGGTGGCACCCAGTTGCTGAAAAGAAAAGCCAGTCCTATAACTTTCTGTAACTAATACGTCAGGTGTATAATCATTGAAATAAATGAAATACAGAAGTACTTAAGTCAATGTGTCTCTTCATACGCCCCTACCGTAAACCTTTTTAGTGTCTGCTTGAACTCTCAAGCGAACCTGACCTTTGACCTATGTCCTCAAAACCTGTAGCAGTTCATGGGCATTTACTAATGGGTGATGCTGAAAGTTTGGTCCAAACCCATGCAGGTATTCAGTCTGCAGAGTGTGCAGAAGCTATTTTTAAGATGACCTTATGTTACCTTGACCTCTGAACTCTGAGAGCCTGTACCAATTCAACTGCTTGTTGTAACTAGTGAGTTGTGATAGTTTGGTCAAAATTTCTTGAGGAACGTTCAAGATAGAGTGCACACTCCGAAGTTTGGATAGATGATGGATATGTGAGACATGATGCCCCCTGGGAAGTAAATGTACACAAGAAATGTGCATGCGGAATGTGAACAATATGGCAGTCATAGCAATAACAATATCGAGTTTTCCTGAGGTCTGGCAACAAATCTTTGAGAGTCAGCCATTTCTGAAAATTTTGGGACAAAACTTATAGGAAAAATATAAATTTAAGAAATCCATAATCAAACTAGAGGGGCACACAGTAGAGTACATGGTACCTCCGCCATGCAGCAAAGATAATGTCGTAGTTTGTATATGGGTACTTGTTTTAAAAAAAACATGTGTGTATATTAAGATAAACATATATGATCTCTGGTATATGCCGTGCTGTAGTGGTCAAAAAATAAGTGAGTACACGATGGCAGCGAAGCGACCGAGGCGCACGGAGCGCGGGGGGTTGAAACTATTTAGCACTTCATCTCCGCGACTGTGAGGGGCTTTGAAATTATTTAGCACTTCATCTCCGCTTTTTATTTACACATTCGCGGAAATTTACATTGATCAATTATAAAGTAGACCAAATTAAGTCAGTACACACAACTTAGCCACTAAAACAAGTGGGTACACGGTGTGTACCTACCACTACAGCCCTGGGTATACGGATATGGCCAAAAAAAACCCCTCTCATTTGAATAATTTCCGAGATGGCTCAGATTTGATCTTTTAGACTTTTTAGACTCAAGATAAGTGGCCTCAATTAAATGTCCATTTTTAGTTTATTATTGCAGTTTTATAGTAATAACATGTCTGTCTGCACTCATTTATAAGTCGTCCATCACCAAAATTTGTGACCTTGCTCTGACCTTCATCTTTGACCCAGGTATCCCAAATTCAATTCATCTCTGGGACTCAGGGAACTGTCCTCACCAAGTTTGGTGAAATGCCATGCATGGGTGTGGAAATTGGAAATTGATTTGAGAATATTTCGAAGGAAGGATAGTTGTTTTTTTTTTTAGTGTTTTCAAGCTTGTGTTGAACTGACACTTTAGGACCGAAAACAAATACACAACATACCTAATATCTGTATAAATGTCCTTTGCCAGATTTAAACCTGACTAGACACTTTTAGTGGACACGAACAAACTTGTAGCAGAATTCTGGTTGAATAGTAAAAAAAAAAAAAAAAAAAAAAAAAAAAAAAAAAAAAAAAAAAAAACCTGGCAAAAACTTGACTTTTAATCATTGTGCTTATATTTTTAACTGGTGAGAGGGCAGGTTATTCAAAAAGATTAATGTTGCCCTGGTTTATCCTTTCAACAACCAGCTTTAACACGTATGAACAGCTCTGGACCCTGAGGCTACCACCACTAATAAATTACAGACAACCCAATATTACCGTACCATTCATTACCAGGATGAATGGATGTGATTCTCTCACTGGACCTGTGGCTACAAGACCCAGAATATGGATCAGAGTTTTCTGGTCTCATTCGTGAAGTGATGGCATGCATTGGTGAACAAGGTTTGAATCTGGGGCTGTGAGCCATGCTTCAAATTTGAAACAGATGAGTCATTTGCAACACAGTACAATTTATAAACAGTTTTAATTGGTCAGGCATGTTCATCCCTTATCCAGACCTCTGGGGGCGGTGGTAGCCTAATGGTTGGAGAAGCAGCTTTGGGACTGAAAGGTTTCTGGTTTGATTCCTGAACCAACAGGAGAAATGTGTGGCAGTGGGGGAGTCAGCTGCATGTTCCCCTCCTCTGCATTCATGACTGAAGTGCCATTGAGCAAGATACCTAGCTGCAACTGCCTTCCGGTTGCTCCAATGTGTGTTGCAGCCCACTGCTCCGTCCGTGTGTGTGTGTGTGTGTGTGTGTGTGTGTGTGTGTGTGTGTGTGTGTGTGTGTGTGTGTGCTCACTGTGGAGGGGTTAAATGCAGAGGTAATTTCACTTGCA
>JAQNCB010000028.1:2473846-2493494 GCA_030068295.1 Euristhmus nudiceps | reverse complement strand
CTGCATCTGTAGTACTCTTTCTTGGCATGAAACCATACTGCTGCTCACAAATGCTCACTTCTGCTCTTAGTCTAGCTCCCACTACTCTTTCCCATAACTTCAATGTATGGCTCATCAACTTAATTTAAAAAGTATAGCAAAACCAATTATATAATTTGCCTTTCATATCACATGGAGAATTATTCCGTCTCTGAAGGTGTTATCTGGAGTGTGCCTGGGAGTGTCTTATCCGGAGGGACCCATCCAAAGGGTGGGTAGGAATGACCAATCCGGAGGGTGGGTGGGGTGGTCTTATCCGGAGGGTGGGTGTGAGGGTCTCAGAGGGTAGGAGGGAGGGTCTCAATCTTATCCGGATCTTGTCCTATCTTGACATCGAACCTGCATGACCTCATACCTGCTGTTTAACAGCTACTGCACTACTGTTCAGTTATAAAAGACGTTCTGACCAAAACATCATCTTCACTGATTTTGTTGAGTAATGATGCACACAATCATCCCCCTTTTTCTCAATCTTCACCAAAGCTCAGTATACAGTCATCCCTCGCTATATCGCGCTTCAGGTTCAGTGCATCGCGCTTCAGGTTCAGTGCATCGCGGATTTCTTTTAAATATTAAGCTAAAAAAACAATAAGGAAAAATATGGAAAAAAGTTCAGAAAAATGCCGCGAGGGGTCGCTACTGACTTGAATTCGGATCCCAGCCTCTTCTTCTTCTGCTAGGAAATTCGTCTCAACCAATCAGCTTGCGAGATTTCAAAGAGCCGCCTCCCAAACCGGAGTCGGTACTGAACTTGCGGCCTTACCCTTGACTTTCACTATTAAATAGGGAAAAAGTTAAGGGAAAGGACGCAAGTTCACTACCGACTCCAGTTTGGGACATGGCTCTTTGAAATCTCGAAGCTGATTGGTCGAGATGAATTTCACAGCATTCGTGTGACAGAAAAGGCAGAAGTCAAGGCATTTCTTACACTGTATCTACATCTATGTACAATTACACGTATGTATTATTTACATCTTGTGTGTTGTTTTTGAATGTTTAATTGTTATTATAAGCATTTATAGCGTTGAATATGTATTCATTGATATTATATATAAAGGTACATATACGTCAGTCAGGGGGGATCGATCCTACTTCATGGAAATTCGGTGTTCGCGTAGGGTCTCGATCCCCCATTAACCACGAAAAGTGAGGGATCCCTTGCTGCAGATTTCTGAATAAAGGGATCCCTCACTTTTCCCGGTTAATGGGGGTCGAGACCCTACTTCCTACATCCTTCCTCAGCCAAACTAGCTACTAGAACAGACGCGTATCAAGCTCAAAATCACACATCGCATCTTCAGAACCCCACCCGACCTTCGTCTTCTCTTCATCTCTGAACTATTGACCACGTACTCCCCCTCTCACTCTCTCGGCGCTTACAGCAGTTATCTACTCGATGTCCTACGCAGCAGAATTTCTTCCCAGGAGGCAGTTCACTTCAGAGCCCTGACCCCCAACTCTGGAAATCTTTTCCTCCATCTCTCTGTGATTGCTCTTCATTTTCGACTTTCAAGTCTGAATTAAAGACTTTTCTTATCAGTGAACATTACTTCTGTCCTCTTTATACTCTTTTAATTATTCTTTTCTTTCCCCATGACCTTGTGAAATACACTGTATAAATGCAACTACTGCGCTTCCATCTTCTTCTTCCTGGTCCATTAAAAATAAACTGCCATTGATTGAGGATTAAAGAACTTGAAATTTCATTTAATTCAGTTTTTATTTATCATTACTTGTACACCTGAAACACATGGCCGCCCAACCCGTTCTGTCCTTCGTCACCAACATGGCGTAGTCGGGAGCACACTGCGAGTTCACTGGCAATGCATAGTACGGCCTGTATCTATGTTATTGTATGTTATGTTGTGTTTCCTGCGATTTTTACGCTCGTTGTTTGTGCAGCTGTGATGCTGTGCACTTCGCCATTTTCCTGGCGACGCAGCTCAGCACTGGCCAATAAATTGTCATCTTAGACTGGTGGCTGCTCCACCCAACCCAGGGCTAGAACAGACAATGAAGAAGGCAACATGTTATGGTGCATACCTGGTGGGATTAGTAGTGTGGCAGCACTCACGCATACTTGACAGGAAGCAAGGACTGACATTGCATGCTGGAACCGCTGATGTCATACAACATGTTTTTAAAGAGCTAGTAATACAATTTCACCACAGGCACCCTTTAAGGTTGGTACGCAGAAGGAGATCACAGCTGTTGCACCTGGTATGACCTGTCGAGCCATGACAGCCTTCAGTGATCACCTCCAAGAGTGAAACGAAACTGACTGTTAGGGGTCGCGATAAGCGCGTTAGCGTGCACGCTGAAGAAAAGTGGATGGTCCATGTGCGGACAAAAACAGCCAAGCAGACAATGGTTGAAGAAACAAAAACAGTGTTTATTATGGTATTCCACAAAGTGGACTGACGTCCAAACAAACAGAAAGACTGCACACAGTCTCTGTGGCACAGACCGTCAGGATAACAAAAAAATGAAAGTAAACCGACGTTACACCCGGCAGGAATACACAAACACTCACACAGTTCTGTTCTTAAAGGGGCGGCATTGACAGCTCTCACAGTAACAAACCAAAAAACCCAGTAGAGTCCGACAAATATGAGTTCACTGGCGCTGCTATAAATAGCGCTCTCTCAAGAAGCACAGCTAATCCGAATCAGCTGGTGGGGAGGAGGAGGAAGCGCGCCACTTCCGGGTGCGCCGAGCGCCGCGACAGCGCTATATACGACAGAGCCCCCCCGGTGGCAGGATCGTGCCTTCTTTTGGAAGATCATCTTTCGAACATGATGATTAAAAACTTTATTGAATGAAGTTTCATGTGTGTAAATTATATTTGGTTTATCTTAGATGATTTCTTTTTCCTTTCCCTTTGAAATGAGAGAGGTTTTATTGGGTCACCCTGTATTAACATTACTAAATGTCAGTGCACGGATTCTTGATTAGCAATAAAAGTGACTATGGTACTGCTGTGAGCTGGATGAGCTCTTCACAAGTTCCAGTGAAGCTACCGGGCCAGATAGTAATGAGAGGTTCCTGAAAGTTTATGACAGATGAACTTGAGTCGATCTTGATTTTAAACCCTTCCTCAGCCTTCCCTCCGCCAGAGAGAGAGAGAGAGAGAGAGAGAGAGAGAGAGAGAGAGAGAGAGAGGATATCTGGAGTGACATGCTGAGTAGGATATTGCAGGCTGTGAATCATTAATATAAGATGGAACTCCACTATATTTTACTCAGGATGACTTTAAATCCCATATCTTGTCTAAAAGCAGCTCATTTAATCACAGCCTGTGAGATTCCCCTCATCCAGAGGGCTTTATTGATAAAAAAAAAAAAAGCAAGGACTCATTAAGAATGGATCGCACAAATACTTTTGTGGAGATCTGAAGTTTAGACGGATTAGTATTTGCCAGAAGTTGATATCATTCCGTGTTCTCATTTTCTCAGAAAAATCTCATATCTAGGTCCCATTACCCCCACACAAGATATGACATGACAGGCACACAAGGTGCCTATCATAACACACAAAGATTGCTTATCGGAGTGCAAATACAACCTAGTGGAAATGGAGGACCGGCTTTAATAATCCAGATACAGGGATCCCTCACTTTTCGCGGTTAATGGGGGGTCAAGACCCCCCCCGCAAAGACCAAATTTCCATGAAGTAGGATCGCCCCCCCCCAACTGACTGATGTATATGTACATGTATGTGTATATAAGTTCAATAATTACATATTCAATGCTATAAATGCTTTTAATAACAATTAAACATTCAAAAACTATGCATAATGTAAATAAAATATAAATAATATAAAATACATGCGTGTAATTGAACATAGATGTAAATAAAGTGTAAGAAATACCTTTTCTGCCACACGAATGCTGTTATTTCAGAGCTGTCCCAAACCGAGTCCCAAACCAGAGTCGGTAGTGACCTTGACGCCATTACTTTAACTGTTTCCCTATTTAATAGTGAAAGAGTGAAGGGACAAGCCGCTAGTTCACAACTGACTTTGTTTGGGACGCGGCCTCTGAAATCACGCAAGTTGATTGATCGAGACAAATTTCCCACCGAATCCGAGTCAGTAGCGACCCCTTGTGGCGTTTTCATGAACTTTTTTTTAAATATTTGCTTACTTTTAGTTTCTATGAATATTATTTAAAATCTACAATGCACTGAAGCCACAGAACCTGAAGTGCGATAAAGCGAGGGATGACTGTATTTTACCGTTTATTCCCGCAGTTCGAACACGTGCACTTTAGGGTCCACGGCTGCCCAAATTGCCCTTAGGTGTGTATAATGGACAAGTGAGTTGTCCATAGTGTACTCCGCCTTCACTCAGGGTCCGTTATGGCCCTTGCAACCTTAGTAGGATTAAGCAATGAATGAAGGAATGAGATGTGTCCATTTCCTCTTCGTCATATCCTTTCTTACAGGATTTCCGAGCAACTCATTGGAGGTTTTAATTTCATAAATGTAATAAAAGAGATATAGACTCCTGGCTCATGTATCCAGATTGCAGGTTGACGCGTGCAGCCACCCTCAGCAGGGAGTCCATGGTGTCTGGTTGGTAGAGCTCGTATTTGAGGGAGGGATGTCACTTCCCCTCTGAGTGTGTTGAGCTACCCCTGAATGTGCATGCACAGCAGTTCAGCAGGATGCAGGTGGTCGCCAGGGCTGTAGTAGTGGGTACACGCCGTGTATCCACTAGTTTTAGTGGCTGAGTTGCGTGTACTGACTTAATTTGGTCTACTTTATAGTTGGTCAATGTAAATTTCCGCGAATGTGTAAATAAAAAGTGGAGATGAAGTGCTAAATAGTTTCAAAGCCCCTCCCAATCACGGGGATGAAGTGCTAAATAGTTTCAAATCCCCTCTCAGATGTGGAGATGAAGTGCTAAATAGTTTCAAAGCCCCTCGCAGACAGAGATGAAGTGCTAAATAGTTTCAAAGCCCCTCCCAGACATGGAGATGAAGAGATGAAGCACTAAATGGTTTCAAAGCAAACACCCCCCCCCCCCGCCTCGGTCGCTTTGTTGCCATTGTGTGCTCACTTATTTTTTGACCACTACAGTCCTGGTGGTCGCTCGGCCCTCTCTGGTTGGCAGTGGTTATGAGGGCAGTAATGAGGTGGAACTGGAAGGGTTGGACTGTGACCAAAAAAAAAAGTTTTAAAACTCATCAAAAATAGCATAATGGCGCAGTAGTTAGCACATTCGCCTCACAGCAGGAAGGTCCCATGTGGACATCCCATCTGCATGTCCTCCCTGTGCTTGTTTGGGTTCCTTCCACGTACTCCGGTTTCCTCGGACAGTCCAAAAACACCCTGCAATGGCATAGCGAGCCGTCCAGGATGGTGAGATGGGTACCATCTTCTCCACGACCCTAATTAGGAGCAAGTGGCTTATAAAACGATTTCATTTCCAAGAATTATAAAAAAAAAAAGAAGAGAGGGACTCAGGTACATATTAACATGATACGTGTCATTGCTAAGGATTAGTATTTCTAAGGAGAAGATAAGAAGCAAAGAACACAATGCACAACGGAGGCGACTCCCGATTCGAGGCGATAATGTTACAGGGGGGCTGTTTGCCTCCAACCTCTTGTATTTCCATCAGCCATGAAAATGTTGTGCCTTCACAATCCCTGCAGATCAATTTGCGAGTACATCTCAAGGAGAGCCAACAAGCTGCGAGTCATGTTTTGTCATTCAGCTCTCAATGAATGAATGCAAATGAAGGGCGTCTTATGGGTACTGAACAAATGTCATAATTAAGCACTAGATGCCAAGTGGTCTCTGATGCGCTTGTTCATTCTGGAAGAGCCTCATCAGTCAGTTTGTCACATTCGAGAGGGAGGTTACTTGCTGTTGATGCAACAGTGAAGGTAGCAATTTAGTCTCCGGGATTGCACTTCTTTCATTTGCATGCATGAACGACTCGATAAGAGCGTGACTGGTGGGTGATTGATGGGTGATTGATGGGTGCACGACTTCCTGTCTTCTCACACTGCGTTCTCCTGCCGGCGCCCGTTTCTGTTCTCTTACATTTTCTTTCTCTCTTTTCATAGGAATATGATGAAGCCTGATGGCAGCCTGCACCGGGACACCTTCCGAGGCATGCAAGCCTCTCAGCCCTGTCAAATGTGGGCGCCGACCATAAACCCTTGTTCCAGCTCCACCACTCCATATCGGATCCCGATCATCCCGTCAGTCCACTCGCATCAAGACGAGACCTCGTGTATGCAGACGTCTTCTGAGGATGGAATGAATCAGAGGCTGCCGCGTCAAGGCGGGGCGCGGGGTAAAGCGGATAACCCGTTAGGCAGCCGCCTCTGTGTCGGGATCGGCGGAAAATGGAAGGAAGGCGCCGGTTTAGTCGAAGAGGCTCGGGAAAAGCTGAAAGCCGACAGCAGCGTGAAGCAGGATGACGCCGTGTTCCCAACTCAGCGCGTGGCAAAAGAGACGGTGTGTATCCTTCTCATCAGCGGAACCGGACATGGAGGCACGGTTCCGAGCGGGCCGACAGAAACTCAGTTGTTGAATCCCAGAGACACGCACAAGGACTCCACCCAACCGAGACAATGAGGGGGAGGTTTCTTCAACAAACCTCGTGTCTTGAAAACAAGGCTGCGGAGCGCTCTGAGAAAATTCATGAATGAAAGCCTCTGGAATAGTGAAAACTAATGAGCAACTCTGATGGCTTGAGATATTAATTCTGTTGTTTTTTTTTTAGTTTGGTTGTCTGTTTTTTTTTTTTTTTTTTTCTGAAACAGCGACAGTCTATAAACTCAACAAAATCCACAAAAGATAAATTATTTATATGCATTTATTAAAACCAGAAACTTCTACTTAGGAAAAAAAAAAGAAACCAAATAGTCTGTCATCTCTATGGTGTTTTTAATTGTATAAAAAATATATATATAGATATCTATATATAAATGGCTATAAATATATCTGAATGAAAACGGTGGTGATCAAGTTCATGAATAATAATAATAAAAAAAAAAAAAGACAAGGAAAATGGGAATTCTACAATCTTTTATTTTGCATTTTGTATCACCACCAACACATCGTGCGGTCTCGGTCCATGTTGTTTCATGCGTGTGTTCGCGACGTCTGCAGCTGGAATGACTGGGTTGAGCATTTACAGGTTTCCTTGCCAAGGAACGTCTCTTTCTGCCTTGGAACTGGTTTTTCAAACCCGGACACGATTTACAAAAGAACGGAATTTAAATATCCGAAGAGCGGGACTTGAGGGGGTGAGAATCTCAGTACGGCTACAAAACTTCAAGACTTCACTCAGTTTATGGAAGTGTATCCTATCCTGTCCGAGTTCATTTTTTGTACTTTGGTGTTTCTCTTCTTTATTTTTTTTAAATTATTTTTGGTTTGTTTATTTGTTTGTTTGTTTCCCCCACGTGTCAGATGGGGTTTTGGTATAGATGGGAACAGCTTGAGTCCTTTTATGCACTTCGCCTCATCCAACCGAAGCTCGGACTTTGGGGAGAGAAATGAAGTTCCGACCCCTGAATGACGATCTTCTGTGCCCCCCACCCCACCCCAAGTTCGTTTCTGGTGAATTAACTGCTGCTTTCTTGGGAGGGTAAAAGACGAGGGAGTGATGGCGCACACACACACACACACACACACACACACACACACACACAAAAACAAAAAAAAAAAAAAGCAATGACGATGTCTGTGTGGTACTTTGGGAATGGGATGAATGCTTTCTGTTTGAATTTACAACCAAATGTGGGGGGGAAAAAATGACAATGAATCTTTTGGTGAAAATACTTCTCTCTTTCTGTCGCTCTGGTTCTTTCGATGTGGCTGTTTCTCACATGCATGTTCACACCAATCTGGGCGCTCGGTTACTGCACCTTTACACACGGGATAAGTAAAGGAAATTTTCTGCACGTTACACAGAGGTTGAGGAAAAGAAAAGAGATGAAATGCGTTCTGAACACCGCACCGTGGGTCCATCATTAAACTCTTTCACATACGTACACGCAGGAGAGGAGATTAAAACGTGTCAGGATGATGAACAGATTCCGCTCCTGTACCTGACTGTACGGAAAAGCAGATAAGAGTATTAATATTTCTCTTTGAGAATCGCAGCAGCTCAAGCGGCCCGAGTCGACCATCCGCACCTCTAGACGGCCTTTTAATACTGAATTTTACTTATTTCAGTAAAACTCTGGAGAAATTGTGGAGTCTGAAGACTCACTCTGAACAAAATTCGCCATTATTATTATTATTATTATTATTATTATTATTGAAGCACGGGGGTGTAGTGGTTAGCACGTTCGCCTCACAGCAAGAAGGCTCTGGGTTCGATTCCCAGCCTGGGCGGTTCTGTGTGGAGTTTGCATGTTCTCCCCGTGCTTGTGTGGGTTTCCTCCAGGTACTCCAGTTTCCTCCCACTGTTCAAAAACATGCACAGTAGGCTGATTGGCCGTTCCAAATCTCCCTTAGGTGTGAATGGTTGTGTGAGCATTGGCCCTGCGATGGCCTGGTGAGCTGTCCAGGGTATACCCCGCCCTTGCCCAGAGTTGGCTGAGATGGGCACCAGCCTCCCCATGACACTAATTAGGAATAATCAGTTCAGAAAATGAATAAATGACTGCATATTATTATTATTATTATTATTATTATTATTATTATTATTATTATTATTATTATTATTATTATTATTATTGTTATTATTATTATTATCCTTGAAACAGCTCCTTCACCTCATGCTTCATGCTGTGTCTCATTTCCTCCAGTAGAGGGCAATCTTTAATCATTTACTTAAGCCTCAGTCCAGATGTGTTTCTTTATGTATATGTGTATATATAAGAGTCAACAGATCAAATTAACAGCTTAAATTACCAGTGGTACATTATTTATTATTATATAATATATAATATATTAAATATATTATTATTTAACATGTATACCTTATTGATTTTATATATATATATTTCTCACTATCACTGCATTCTCACAGAAATCCTTTGCAATCTCAGAGGATTTGTTTTTTTGTTTTTTTTGGATGGTAATTCAGGTGATAAAGAGATCATACTAACACCACCACCCTAACCCCACCCCCTCCCATTCCCAGTGGGATATTATGTTTGTTTTTGGTTTTTTTTAGTCAGTGAATTTATTGTATCCTCAGCTGCTATTTTATTTTATTGAAAAGGGAACACAGAGTTTCAATCTTCCAGGACTAAAAGGCATCTTTGGAGCAAAGCATTATTAGGCTCCACCCACCATAACTGCTTCTGAGAGTCCATGAATGAAAGCATTTTATAGCCCAATAGAGATATTATGTTCTGTAGCACAGGGGTTTGTGAGTGCAGTCCCTCTGGGTCGATCACGTTGTCCATAAGTTCTGTACGAAGTGCTTTTAACAGCAAACATGGTTAGAATGCAGCAGTGACCTGCAGCACTGTGAGCAAGTGGTTTGACTCTGAAGGAAGTCTGAATATCAAAATTCATTATCGCAGAAAATTAGAATATTCCTTAATTCATTAATTTTCCAAACCGCTTATTCCTAATTAGGGTCGCGGGGAGGCTGGTGCCCATCCCAGCCGACTCCGGGCGAGGGCAGAGTACACCCTGGACAGCTCACCCAGCCATCGCAGGGCAGAAATACGCTGACGGCTGTGCAGATTAGAATATTCCTTTAGACCAATTAAAAAAAAGCATTTAACACAGAAATGTTGGACTTAAAAGTGCGAACATGTTTAGCACTCAATACATGGTTGGTGCTCCCTTTTCATAAATTACTGTAACAATGTGACGTGGTCTGGAGGCGGTCCGTCTGTGGCACTACTGAGGTGTTATGGAAGATCTTCTTCCTGTTGCTCTGATAGCGGATGTGCTCATTGCTGGATGTGGTGTCTCGCTTCTTCCTGTTCACAATACCACAGAGATCAGGAGTGTCACACTCATTTTCACCAAGGGCCACATCACAAACACATCACAATGGTTGCCCTCAAAGGGCCACATGTAAGACAGTATAAATGTAACCAAACATAGCTACTCCTAAATGTTAAAAAACTGAATTTATTACGTATTCAAATCACAAATATTACATATGCATTTGCATAGATGTAAAAAAAAAAGGTTGCTAGTAGCGCTGTTAATATAGCATAAAAAATTTACTTTGTCAGGTTAATAAACCCACATTACTCCATCAATCAATGATCAAACTATCCAAGTGAATAATAATACAAAAAAAATCATCCAACATCAGTTATGACAACAACCTTGTTCAAATCCTTTGTCACAGCTAAGAGGGGCAGAATAACAGAATAAGTACAAACAACAATTGTGAGCTGTTAAGAACAAATGTGACATGTCTGTGAGGAGTCTGAGTCATCAAGGTCATAGAGTTCAAGGTGTGCGGTTTCCTTCGGTCAACTGGACTGGAAATTTGGTTGAAAACGTTTCACTACCTCCCCAGGGAGTTTCTTCAGTGCTAAAAAAAACTCATGCAGGCATCCAGAATGTATACTCTGTGGTTCAGGACTCACCCTTCCTAAGAGGTGTTAGTTTCACTTCAGCCAGGGTTGTTACAGATTCTGTTCAGAGACAGAGACCCTAACGACCCTGTAACAACCCTAGCTAAGGTGAAACTAACACCTCTTAGGAAGGGTGAGTGTAAATTCTGGATGCCTGCATGAGTTACTAGAACTGAAGAAGTTCCCTGGAGAGGTAGCGAAACATTTTCAACCAAATGTCCAGTCTAGTTGACCGAAGGAACCCACACGCCTTGAACATATGTGACAGATGTAGCATTTTACAAAAACAAATGGATGCATACAGCCTTGCAGATATGTCTGCATAAACATATAAACCTGTAAACACAAAATGCATTACTACACATATAAAGTTATATTTGTAAATAACTCAAAATTACAAAATCATGATTGTCTCAATTTACAACTATATTGTCTCAAGTTTCTATGTAAAGATTTTAGGCAGTGTTTTTGGTTGTGGCTGTCGTGAACATATCCTGGTGCAATTGTAGTTTGCTGTTTAATTCTTCGACAATCTGTTGTTTTTCTGAAAGGCTAATTATGGCATACTTAGCTCCGTGTTTGGTTTCAAAATGCAGACGTAGATTGCACTCTTTGACAACCGATAATGCCTCATTACACAAAAGACATCCTGGTTTCTCTCTCTGAAGCACAAACATGTATTAACCTTCCCATCTTTCTTGAAACAGTCTTCCATCTGTATCAACTTTCCTCTTCCTGGATTTTTTAGGATAATTTTTAATTCCACACAATTCCGCTTGCAGAAAATAGCATTGATGTGGATACACTGCAATCTAGTGGCAGGAGGTAACATACTTGGTATGCATTGTGGGAAATGTAGTCTATGGTCAATGCACGCTTTAGCTTGATTTATTTAAAGACAATCAGAACTTTGCAGCTCTCGTGGGCCACACAGAATGAAGTGGCAGGCCACATTTGGCCCGCAAGCCTTGACTTGGACACCTGTGACATAGATTCTCTCTGGGGTTTAGGTCAGGTGAGTTTGCTAGCCAATCAATCACAGGGATACCAAGGTCCTTAAACCAGGAACTGATACTTTAGTCAGTGTGAGCAGGTACCAGGTCCTGCTGCAAAATGAAATCTGCATCTCCATAAACCTGGTCAGCAGAGGAAGGCATGAAGTGCTCTAAAACTTCCTGGGATACGGCTGTGCTGACCTTCGGCCTGAGAAAACACAGTGGGCCAACACCAGCAGATGACCTGGTGCCCCAAACCACCACTGACTGGGGAAACTTTACACTGAACCTCAAATAACTTGGATTCTGTGCCTCTCGTCTCTTCCTCCAGACCCTGGGACTTTGATTTCCAAAAGAAATGCAAAATTTACTCTCATCTGAAAAAACAGAACGTTGGACCACTGAGCAACAATCCAGTTCTGTTTGTCCTTAGCCCGGGGAAGACGGCTCTGACATTGTCTCTGGTTCGAGAGTGGCTTGATGCAGTGACTCCAGCAGCTGTCCACTCCTTGTGAATCTCCCACAATACTTAAAAGGGTTTTGTTCCACAATCCTCACAAGGCTGCGGTTATCTGATGCTTGTGCACCATTTTCTATTAGTTTTTCCTTCCACTCCACTTAATGTACCAAGATTCAGCACTCTGTGAACAGCCAGCTTCTTTAGCAATGACCTTTTTGTGTCTTACCCTCCATGTGCAGGGTGTCATTGATCGTCTTCTGGACAACTGTCAAGTCCACAGTCTTCCTCCATGATTGTGGGTCTACTGATCCAGACTAACAGGTCATTTAAACACCCAGGAAACCTTTGTAGGTGTTTTGAGTTAAATATCTTATTAGATTGTAACATCATGAGTCTCCAGTATTCAAATTTTTCCACAATATTCTAATTTTCTGAGATAAAAAACCATTTGGTTTTCATTAGCTGTAAGTTATAATCATCAAAATGAAAGAAACAAACACTTGAAAATATATCAGTCTGTGTGTAATGAATCTATATAATATACAGAGCATTCTGGACATTTGGGATGAACACCATAATAGGAAAAATAACCACAGGATGAGATTTTTTTCCAAAAGGTTTAAGCAGGTCATGGATTTAGTTCTCCTTTTGAGTTCCCGATGTTCAGCTGTTTGTTTGTTTGTTTGTTTGTTTGTTTCATTTTGTTTTTATCATATTCTAAGCCTGGAAATTAAAAAAAAACTCCCTAAAAGTACAATTTCAGAGATTTTTACTCTTGGGCTTTATTTATGCATACATGTAGTCTGAAAATAAGCCCAACAAAATAGAAACTGGATCCAAAGTATCAATTTATCTTTGTCAAGACAGAGAGTAACAGATACCTGAAGCTCCCACGAGTCAGCATTACATGCCTGACAAATTCCACACGATGAAGTCCAAGCACAGGAAGCACGTGAGTAAACTTTATATACTACCAACAAACACAAAGGTTCTCAACCCTGATACTAGTGGGTCTCCTGTCCTGTACATCTTTGTGTTTTCTCTGATTTAGAACAAAAAGCTGTTATAAAAAAACATGAACGTGTTTTGAGAGCAATATAGATAGATAGATAGATAGATAGATAGATAGATAGATAGATAGATAGATAGGATAGAGGGTTGGGAACCTAAAGTTAGAGGTATTCGTACTCCTTGAAAAGAGGATGTGCTGGACATTTTTTAAAAGCATATCTTGGTACAAACTGGCTTTTTATTATTCTGTTACACAGAACTGCATCCTCCAGAAAATTATGTAGAACTGATTAGCATTGTGGGCGGAGCATCAGGAAGAGCGTGGTTAATGTCAGTTAAACTGTGAATACCTTAGAATAGAACACAAATGGACATAACAATGCACTATATGTAAAATTGCTGAACTACTAGAATTACTGAAGCTGTTCTTCCCATTTGTTGGTGTCTGTGCAGTATTCTTTTGGAATGTCCTGTATTTTCATATCGCACCATCAACAAATCTCCATCAGTCCATCAGTCCTTCCATTCATCAGTACGACTTGTTACTGAGATAACTTTGAAAGGAAATGACAGAGGATTACCAAATTACCAAATTTGCTTGATGGATTCCCCTCAGGAAGGTATCAAGTTGGGATTGTATATGGGTGCCCTTGATTTTATTTTAAGGTCACAGCAGAGATCTACACTGGTGCCAGAGGCTCAGTGCCAGAAATTCCAGAACTATCCCAAAGTAGATGGTGACACCTATGTGTAATTCTACCATGAGAAAAAGGCACTTCTCAACGCGTGGTGCAGATCCAGTGGAGTCGGCTTGGAAATGCTCCTACTTGAGGACTTAAAGAAGTATGTCCTCACCGACCTTGAAACCTACTTGAGTCAACACGATATTGATCCACTCAGGGACGTCGCCATCCTCGCTGACGGCTGTGTCCTCATACAAAAGATGGATTTCATCAATAAAACTAGATGAACAGGAAAAGTCAAAGCCCAACTCGACTCAAAGACCCTCTATCCCCAATATCATTCTTCATCGTCTTCCACTTAATCCGGGGTCGGGTCACAGGGGGTAGCAGCCTGAGCAGTGAGGTCCAGACCTCCCTCTCCACAGCCACTTCCCCCAGTTCTTCCAGGGGGCACCGAGGCATTCCCAGACCAGCGAAGAGACAGTCCTTCCTGTTCTGGGTAGACCTCAGGGTCTCTTCCTGGTTGAACATGCCCGAAACACCAGACCAGGGAAGTGTTCGGGACGCATTCTGATCAGATACTCAAGACACCTTAACTGGCTCCTCTCAACACAGTAACCCTAAATTAAAAAAAATAAACTTGGTGAAGGTGGGTGCAGTGGTTGCTATAGAAACAGCGCCCATATGTTTCTGTACGACTTATTAGTGCGATAACTGGAAGGAGACGGCATGAGATCACCAATTTTGATGGAAGGGTCCACTTCAGGGGCAAGTAGGGTGGGATTGGATCCAGATCATTGGGAACTTGTTTCAAAGTCACTTCTTTAGATATTGGACTTGTTAAATGTTCGTACTGGCAGGAACATCTGGGACGCTTTGGTGGTTTTTAGTATTTGAATTTGAACTGAAAACAGAAACAATCTATTAATTTTCTTCATCATTTTTTATTTATATATTTGAACAGAATATCTCTATAAACAGTGAAAAACCATCAGCTCAAGAGTCAGCTCCTGTTACCTTCTTTAACTGCAATAAACCTCCTTTTCCTTCTACAAAGTAATGATTCAGGGGATGTTTGCTTACCTGATTCCATTTTATCACTCACTGCATAACAACTTTTTTTAAAAAAAAACTGCTTCAACTAAACTGGAACTTGTAGCTGAGGGTTCATGATTTCAGATTAGTGAATGAGATCTAGATGGATAACCTTTGACCCAGGTTACTGACGGTAAGCTAATTCACTTCATAAGCCATAAAGGATTTTCATCAATTTTGTTTTTCTTAAAAAGACTGCACATGATCATCATTAATGACTCAGTGAAGATGGAGAGGACCAAAAACGAGGAAAGAAGGAGAGAAATCCTTCCCTGGAGACCCATTACAGATCATTCGGGGTTCTTTGTTTTTCGGTCGTGTGCTCTTTATCATTCCCAGCTTTGTATTTCAATGGAAAGTGAGAGCTGTATTTAAAATGCCATATCAGATCCTTGTTTCAGCGAATGTACTGATATTAATTGCAGCCCGAGAACTGAAGAATGCAAATGATGCATCTGAGGCTGAACAAATGATCCCGTTCTCTTGTGCGCGTTTCCTCATTGCCTTTCTCTCATTATTAAGATCAGAAGATAGCTGTGATCTCCTTCCAAATATGACTATCGCTGTGTAATTGGCAAAAATGGTAATCGATGATGCTGCCCATCTTCTAACGTCCACATACTATTTATTCGGCATGGCATAGTGCGGGCCTTATATTTTTGAACCCAACCCAGAATGTACAATCTTCAGGTCAAACATCAGAAGCACAACACCATGACTTCAATTGGAGCATAAACATTTGTAACAGATGGACTGCAACAAGCAAAGTCACAGAATATGCCATAAGGTATGTTTTTCTCTGAAATGTCGTCTGTAAAATATGAGAAACAATAGCAATTGGAGAGTGCAAACCTCTGCCAAGCCATTAAAAACTGACTACACAGCACCCCCCTGCAGGGTCTGTTGTACTCCACATTCCAAACTAGAAGCAGTGTGTAAAGAACTGCAGATAGGGTTTCCCAGGGTGGTAACTCCACCAGAGTGGAGTCTGGAGGTCAACCAGTATCCGTGACACAGAGATGGTGAGACAAAGACAGAAACTTGGGGGTCCAGCCCCCATAGAAGAATCTAGATCAGATACACATGTAACTTGGTCTGACATCAAAGCTTTGCAATATACATTTTTTTTTTTTTTTTACAATTTCACCCATGATGAGAGATTTATATCTTTTGAAATTTTGACAATTTGTTCGGTCTTATGGATGTTCTACCATATGAAGGTTGTTTAACCTTGTGGATTCTGAGGAAAATGTAATGGGGACATCCTTGTGTGATCATCTATCCCTTATCAAAATTTCAGATTGATCTATCAGAAACTGTGGACAGGAAATTGCAAACAAAGAGACAGACAGACAAACAAATAAACTGGCGCTGACAAAAACATAAGCTCCTTGGTGATGGGAAAAACTGTACTAGGTACAGGTTGTCCAGTCATGGTATCCATTTGAGAAGAACCATGCTCGTATCCCTTGGTGGGATGTTTCTAGTTACATTCCAAATAAGCAGCTGGGGAAGACCTCCATGCCAGCAGCGGACACCTTAAGTGGCATCCTACTTGCCTGGCAAACAATAAACATATCTGTCAAGCGGCGGGCGGGACGCACTGACGCCGCGATGATGGTAGGTGAAATGCTCCATAAGCAGATATCAGGCAGAACCAATGGCAGGAGAGGAGAGCAGGTTGCAGAACAAAAAATCTTTATTAATAAAAACAGTACCAAAAAAAAAAACGTTACCTTCCAAGGGAGGGAATCTTACAGACTGACTCACAGAACCAAAAACAAACTGACAGAAACATGACCTGGAACATGAAATGAACCGGGAAAACAAACATAAATTCCAAAGGCTCATAAAGCCCTACTAACTCAAAACAGCTGAAAATAATTAACACAGAGGGGAGGAGGAGCACTCCCAGCAGCGCCGAGTGCCTCAACAGCACCCTCTGGTGGCAGAATCTTGCCACGCCATGACACATATCCTTCTGTTTGCAGAACACATGACAGCCAACATTTATGAATTTGATCATCAGGATTGAGGACGTTTGCAAGGCGTCCCCTTGTGGTCTGCAACATGCGGAGAGGACAGTATGGTTATGGTTTGAGGAGCAATTCATCAACCATCACGTGTGCTACTCTACCCTACAGTAGAAACACCTTTTTTCTGTAACACAGGGCAAGTCGACCACAAAATGCTTTATTCCAGACAGCACGATTTACGCAACATATTTCAATCCTCTAATTTGCCTGCTTTATGAGTCTAATTATATTATACCTCATCATGAATCCAGCTTGTCAAGTACGCTTTCAGGCACACTGTTACAAAACAAAGCAGATGATCATTGTTCTTGGTACAGATGTCCTACCAGTTGCCAGGTTGTCCAAGGGATTTAAACTTGATGATCCTTGATCTGTCATTGTGATTATTACTGCAGCTCCAAACCATTCTCAGGACCCAATTCATGTCATCCACCTTCTCTCTCTTTTTTCACCCTCCATTAACATCATATTTTAGATTTTCACAGTTGATATAAGATAAAGAGACCATTTAAGATTAAGGCAATTTTCCCATGACCTGGAAAAATTGCCAATCTGCTAGACCTAAGAGTCGTCTTCATCAAATACTTCCCCGTCTCTCTTGAATGCCGTATGTTGATGAGGAAAGTTATGACCTTCACCAGGTTGGTCGCCATTTGAGCATAATTGCTGATGCTCAGAATTGTTCTCTTCATTACTTTTTTTATGTAAAGGTCTCAGTTATGTTCCTGGCCTTTTACCCTATTAAACCATCTTCAGAAAATATTCTGAAAATCTTTCTGACACGATGAGCCGATGTATCTGTGTAGCATTTGTGTGAAGCTTCTGAAACACTGAAAAAGAAAATTTCTACTGTTGAATATTTTCTGCAAATCAAGGATCTCTTGGGCATGAAATGGTGCATTATGGGCTTGTTGACATGATTGGCTTTACTGATGTGCAACCATTTTGCAAAAGCTCCTCGTAGAGTCTGATTTTGTTACTATTTTATTTTTTACCTTCACCTTTTTTTACCTTTACCTTAATTTATTTTCTTTACCTTCAGTTAGGTTATGTTTTCATTGGTGTGGCTTTATTTGTTGGTTTTTAAGCAACCTCCTGTCCACAGTTTTTACCAGATCAATCTGAAATTTTAAGGATGGGTTGGTGATCACTGAAGGATGTTCCCATTAAATATATATGGAGAGAAACCATACACTATCAATTTATCTGTACATTGATTACATTTTCAAAAATCCCTTTCTGGTATCATGGGCGAAATTAAAAACAATGACTCGTATCTCTGTCAAAACATTTCAGATTTGATTGAAATTTGTGACACTTATTTAGAACCATATGGTATGATACCAAACCAAATTTCATCTGGATCTGATATGGCAATTTAAAATTAACATAGGGATTTTCATTTAAGAAGTTCAGAAGGTTATATCACTACAAACTTTTATCAGATCAAGACGAAATTTGCCGGAGTATGTTTTCATGGACAGGGAATTTAAATATCCATTAGCTGAAGCCATTCACTTATTGATTTTAAAGGTGAGAGAGTGTTGAACCTTGCTCTTCGAGAGCTTCTCTATTGACTTAAAGAATTCAATAAATCAACGTTATATACAACAAGGACAAACTGAAGGCTGGAAAACCTGCCAACATCAACCCAATACAATTCAAGGATGTAGATTAAATATTAATCTGCATGTATGGTGTTTGAAATGTGTCCAAGTTATCTAAAATTGACACTGGAGTCAGTTCAAGTGTTATAATTTCCCTGGAAGACTAAATAGGAACCGATTTCAGAACCAACAGGAGACGGCGTAGAGTGGAACAAAGCAAGATGTTTATTCGTGATCATCCAGGTAAACAGACAAAAACTGGTCATGGCAAAAATCATGAAAACAAAATACATTCATGAACAAGATGAAATATATCTAAGAATACTAATGCAGTGATCTACAAAGCAACCAACAGAAAATCATGAACCAGCAAAGGGACGCTGGTAAACAGGAAAATAAATAGGGGTCTTTGATCAGCTTCAAATGTGAGCCGGCAGGGCCACGCCCATCAGCCTTCAGAGACACATGAAAGAAAACACAGCCAAAAACTCCCAACAGCTCCTCTAGTGGCGAAACCGTGCAAAGTCGTGATACCAACATCATCTGCTGAACATATATGATTTCACAATATTTTTCCTTCTTGTTCTATTTGTTTGGTGTTATAATAAAACCCAGTTGCTCGTCTTCTCACGGCTTACAGTGAGTATTTGTGGAGTTTCACCCCAAGCTTGCTATTAGTCTTATTACCTAAACACAAATTCAAACCTCTTTTTAATTAATTTTAAAAGGAGCCAAAGTCTGATTTGATTTGGGAGCTTCTCAGGCATTAATCAAGCCTTTGCTCTCACAGCAATAAGAGAATATTTAATTTATTTTTGTCAATGGTTTAACCAGGGAATAAAGTGTCAATATTAAGAAGATATATTGTGTGAGAGTAAACAGAGGCTTTATATCGTCCTCAAAAGTTTGTCAGGTGTCAATGACTGGCGGCCGGCGAGACACGCCATGACCGCGGTGACGGTTTTGCAAGGACCCCGGATCTACAAAACTGCAGAGAGAGAGTTCGGGAAGCTCAGGAGGTTTATTAATGATTCCAAAAAAAAAAAGAAAACCCAAAAGGGTAAACAATAATCTTCAGGATTGCTTGCAAGAGAAAAAGAAAACAGAACAGGAACTCTCAAAAAAACAAAACCTTTCAAAAGGAAACAAACAGGAAAGAAATCATGGCAGGGCAAGGAACTTAGACAAACTTATCT
>JAQNCB010000028.1:2334112-2346209 GCA_030068295.1 Euristhmus nudiceps | reverse complement strand
TTACCACTATTAGTAGTCATAGCAGTATTGTTTTTATGTAGTATCCAGTTCTTGTTTTTGTCAGGCCACTGGAAGTAGTCCAACGATGGGGACGGTTCACAGATTACTTTGCATTTTTGGGATCTCATCGTACGTTCTGATTTTCAGTCATGGCCAAAAAATTGGTAGGAACTTTTTTATTATTATTTATGATAATATAACATGAAATACTCGTTTCGACTTTTCTCGCCAAGACTTAAATGCCTGTCTCTTTTTCAGTCTGCACACAAGAATCCAAGGCTGATATTGTGTTTTTGGTGGACGGCTCAGCCAGCATCGGCTTGAAGAATTTCCAACAGATTCGTGACTTTCTCACGTCTGTCGTGACGAACTTCGACATCGCCCCTAATAAAGTCAGGGTTGGCATGGTCCAGTTTAGTGACACACCAAGAACCGAGTTCTTCCTCAATGCGTATGAAGAAAAGCAGGAGATTCTCGACTACATTAAGCGCTTGCCATACAAGACTGGCGGCACCAACACGGGTCAGGCCTTGCAGTTCTTGCTCAAGCACCACTTTACTGAGCAAGCAGGGAGTCGGGCAAACCAAATGGTGCCTCAGATCGCCTTTGTCATTACAGACGGAAGCTCTCAGGATGAAGTGGTGCCATATGCTCAGGAGCTGAGGCAGAAGGGAATCAAAGTGTATGCCATTGGAATTAAAGACGCAGACGAGAAGTTCCTAAAGAAGCTTGCTAGCCAGCCGTATGAAAATCATGTGTACAGTGTGTCCGACTTTAACGCCCTCCAGGAAATCTCGTTAAGTGTCAGTCGCGAGCTGTGCACTACTGTAGAAGAGGCACAAGGAGAGCTACAAGGTGAGAGCTTTGTCAGGGGATAACACAATCCCTTTGATTTGCTATTGAATTAAAATAGCTTATGTTGTACGAGGACGATGCCTCCAAGATGACATTCCTCACTGATCTGAAGGCGTCTCTAGTGTCAGCATTTTGTAACCATTGGCGGAAAAGCTGCTCCTTTTGCACGAGTTTTTTTTCTTTGACCAACAGATCAAGATGGGTTATTCTCATAAAACTACAGGCAGAGTGCAAAGCACTATGAGTGGGATGTCCCAGTGGTAACAATGGTACCATGGTTGTAACCATCTCTCTCTGGGCCATCGCCCAGACACAGTTGTCTTGGATGTTCTGTGAAGAATGAAACAAGTGGACATGTTGTGAAATGAAATTCTCAAAGATGGTGGCGTACTGTAAAGATGTAATAGAAGTACTCCTAACACGGTGAAAGATTGTGATGGAATGTCCCATGTAATGGTCAGACCACTTGGCGGTGCTCCATTAGTGGTGGCAACATTCCGTTTCCCTTGTTATTGCCACAAAAGGTGATCAATTATATGAGCTTGTCAATGGGCACATTGTACAAGCTTGTCAGGGGTGGAATGGCTTGAAAATTAGAGCATGATGTCTAATGCAGAATGATGACTGTATTCTTCAATTTCATAAAGCTCCTGCAATGATGGTAATGACTCAGGCTTTGAAATCTTGTTTTATCAAGTAAACTATTTTATATTTATTCTCCTAGAATGCAACGAGATAACTGCAGCAGACATTGTTTTTCTCGTGGATTCGTCCGACACCGTTGGAGACACCAAATTTAAAGAAACACGCCATTTCCTCCAAGACTTTGTCCAGGGACTTGACATTGGAGAACAAAAGGTAAGAGTTGGCCTTGCTCAGTTTAGCAACAGACCATACCAAGAGGTCTTGCTGGGGGCGAATCAAGCCACGAAGGAAGATCTGCTCAAGAAGCTGTTCAGCATCCCATATCACAAGGGCGGGGCAAAAAGAACAGGTCTCGCTCTGGACTTCATTCGGAACAGCTACTTCAGTCAAGCAAGACAAAGTGTGTCGAAGATTGCCATCGTGATCACTCATGGGGAATCGAGTGACCCTGTGCAAGAAGCAGCCCAGGAGCTCAGAAAGAAGGGAGTTGTTGTCTTTGTGGTCGCAACTGGACCAGCAAATGGTGCACAACTCCAAGCCATTGCAAACAGTCCTCAGAAAGAATTCTTGTTTAGCAGGGACAACTACCGAAATTTCCCAGATCTGATTGAGAACCTACGTCGAAGAGTGTGCGTTGCTGTCGATGACCAGTTACGAGGTAACTTGTAAATCCTTCTTTTATGACAGGTCAGATACAGTTGGATTCCACAGCTTGCAATGGGAGCATGGGAAATTGAACACCCAGGTTGAATCAGGCAGGAAATTACAGCTTGGGAAAATCTTACTATTTCTTAACGTATGCAAGGTCATACTTTGTGTATGGACAGAGGGCAGTGAGTAGCATCAAGGCCTTAGAGTCCCAAGGTGTCCAGTTCAAGCCGGTGCTTAAATTTCAGTGTTGGTTGTTCTTCAAACAGCCTTCAGGGTTGTCTGGTGTATTCCGAAAGTTCAAAAACAGTAGGGCAACAGGAGACTCTAAATTACCCCAAGTATGAATGTGTGTGAGCAAGGAATGGTGTTCCATTCCTTCTCACCATCAGTGATCCAATGATGAGCTCTCCATCCACTACAATGCCAAGTCTGAAGTGGTAACCTAAAGTGGAATGAATGAACAAACATTACATGCCACTACACTGTTTGTCAGTAATGTTTAAACCATTTGCCTTTAAAACTGTTACCAATAGAACCTACTGAAAAAAGAAGCAACATCAAAAAAACTATAAATTGAAGACCGCCCAGATGCACAAGACATTGTAGATATTAAAATGCAACAAGCTTAGATTAGCAACTAACGCCAATTTCTACTCAATCCTTAATTCTCTTAGTTGAAAGTATGATTGTGTTAGCAGTCAAACAAGCTCACTTTCATCTTTTTACAGCTGAAACAAAATCCTGACAGTGTGGTACTAGAAAATTTTGACAATTTTTTCCATTGCTAAGTCATTAAAGAACCTGTGGTGGACTAGCATCCCATCCAGGAGGAGTGAACTCCTAGTTGCTTCATGCTACAGAAACCGGGGATAAGCACCTGATGAGCCTCTAGGGTCGGGTGTAAAAGCCCAATATGAGCCATTAGGCTTGGGTGTAAAAGCCCGCAGACTGACCAAAGTCATTAAAGTATGTTTACTTATCTATGTTACTTAAAAGCTTACCTTAGAAGACAATGTTATGGCGCATGCGCTGCGAAACTGAGTTCTACGTCTCTATCAGTACTCAGCGAAGTGAGAAAACTACATCGCTGGCTACAATGACCAAAAATAACACTTTATTGATTTTGGATGGAGACAGGAATCAAACTAGACCTGTTTTTTTCCGAAGTATATTGAGACATTGTGAAAGTTATGTGTGAATACATCACTCAAGTTATCCTAATGAAACCTCCAGATTGTAAGTAGACAGAAAAAAGAAGGAAAAAAAAGAGAGAGAGAGCATCAGTATAACCAAGGAATGTGATTGGTTGGTTTTAAATATATGACCGAGTAATCTCAAGTATATTTAAAATGATTGTTTTGCTAGTTTAACCTTTTATTTTCCCTATTTAGCTTCTTCCCTAAAGTTCGCAGATGTCTTTTTCCTGGTGGATAGCACAGCATTAAAACCAGAGTCCCAACAAATCAGAACGTTCTTAACACGACTGGTCAATCAGCTCTCTGTAAGTAAAGATGGCAACCGTGTAGGCCTGGCACAGTTCAGTGACCACGTGGAAGAGGAATTTCTCCTCAATACTAATAAGACCAAAAGTGAAATCTTATCATCTATACGAAGTCTCAGACTTAAACCCAAAGGTGTGCGCCAAACTGGAAAAGCCATTGAATATGCACGCAAAAACTTCTTCAACACTTCAAGTGGTAGTCGCATTGCTCAAGGCTTCAAACAAGTCCTACTGGTGACGACTGTAGGGAAGTCGAACGACAGCGTCATACAGCAGTCACGGGCAATTAAAAGGGATGGAATCCGTGTCATTTCTGTCGGCTTGGACAAAGCCGAAATGGACGAGCTGGAGGATGTTTCTAGTCTGAATCAAACCTACAAAATGACAGGAGAAAACATTCCACAGGTGCTACAAAGAGTCAAGCCTGCCATTGAATCACAAGATGTGCACAGTGTGTCCCCAGGTATGTTCTGCTGTTTTCTTAGCTTCCAAATCAACCTACAGCATTAATCTGTGTAATACACAGTTGATCTTCGCTCGTACGGACTAAAAAGGGGATCAGGGTGTCCGGATGCATGAATAGTCCATTTGAGTGAAGGGTTTTTTTTTTGGGGTGGCGGGGCTATACTCCATACTGAATACTGTTCAAGTAAAATCACCTCAAAGTTCTGTAAAAGCGCAGTAGTACTGAACATTTAACACCCAAATAATACATTTATATTGTACCTGTACAGTAAATACATGTAATGCATATTTTAATACATTATACAGTAATTCATTTAACTGCCGTCTGAAAAGCTCAACAGCACCGCCATTAGCACTACCCGTTTCGCCGTACTCCACCGTATTATATATACCGTGACGATTTCTAAACCGCCACAACCAACCTGTGGAAGCCTTTACAGCTTATTCCAATGTGGCGAGCAACTTTATCGTGGCAGACATTATCTCCACACCGCGCACATTCATGATTCACGAGCACAGATACTACTACATGCTTCTTTTTCTTCTTCCGCTACACTTGATCTTAGCTTATAAACACTGGCACGCTCATGACACCTACTGGACAAAGTCTATTGAACCGATTGAGCGGACCGAAGGGGATTTTGATCGGGCGGGTGGATTTAGCCCTGATAATCCGAAATCCAGTCCATCGGGGTCTGGTCTACCGAGGTTCAACTGTAGTTACAATCAATGTACTTATAGTTGCATACTCGGATGAGCAAGAAAAGTGTATCCAATCAGCCCATGGCTTGCTTGTGTGCTTTTGCAGATTGCAAATCCGCCAACATAGCAGACCTCGTATTTATCGTCGATGAATCTGGCAACATGGGACGTGAGAACTTTCAGCTTGTACGCAACTTCCTCATAAACAGCATTTCAAAGCTTGATATTGGCATTGACAAAGTGAGGATCGGCATTATCCACTACAGCGACGTACCCAGAGCCGATATTTATCTGAACACGTTCAGCAACAAGAGTGCAATTTTGCAGTATGTTCAGACGCTGCCCTACGGCAGAGGCAAATCGTACACGGGAGCCGCTCTCCGGTTTGCCAAGGACCACGTATTCACCAAAGAAAGAGGCAGCCGAAGAGATCAACATGTTCAGCAGATTGCAGTGGTGGTCACAGACGGATGGTCCGCAGATTTAATCACCGATGCAGCAGTTGACCTGCGCCGCTCAGGCGTTACGATTTTTGCTCTGGGCATCAAAAACGTGAATGTAAATGAATTGAGGGAGATTGCATCCGACCCACCGAAAAAGTTTGTCTTCAGCGTGGACAGTTTCCTTGAGCTTGATGCCTTGGCGAGTATTCTTACACAAAGCATTTGCGGTGATATTACATCAGCCTTCATACCGATGTTAAAAGATATTACCCTTCAGAAAGGTTTGTAAACTCTGATCACACTCAAGTAACCATATTAGACTCAGAGAATTCTGTATTATTTACACTTTTAGATTCAATCACTCCGTTAAACATTCCTCTTCCTGACCTTCAGGCTGCAAGTTCACGGCTGAAGCGGACATCTATTTCCTGCTCGACGAATCGGGTAGTATCAGTTATGAAGACTTTGATGAAATGAAAACTTTTATTTTAGACTTCCTTGAGATGTTTGAGATCGGATCCGATAAGGTGCGCATTGGCGTGGTGAAATTCGCCAGCCGTGCAACCACCGTCTTTCGCCTCGACACTTACGGGACAAAGTTAGAGGTGGGAAAAGCAGTGGAAGCCCTAATAATGGATGGTGGTGGCACCAGAATTGATTTAGGACTAGAAGCAATGATCCCACTCTTTAGGCAAGCATCACAAACACGCAAGAACAGGGTTAGAGAAATACTCATCATGATTACGGACGGCAAGTCGGAGTCAACCGGAACACAGGTGAATGTTCCAGCTGAAGAATTGAGGAGGCAGAACATCACAATCTATGCTATTGGAGTGAAAGACGCAGACATGTCCGAGCTGGAAGATGTCTCTGGAAGCCCGAAAAGGACATTTTACGTCCATAACTATGATGCCCTGAAACTAATTAAAAGAAAAGTCCTAAAAGATATTTGTTCATATGAAGGTAAAATTTCAAGACACATCCACAAAACTGTTAAAATGAAAAAAAAAATGTAAATGTTTTTAATATGCGCTGTACATCACTGTAAAATCTTTGACAGAACTAAAGCCATGATTTATAATGAATGCATGAAATGGCTGACTGTCTCCTGCCCTGTCTTGCAGCTTGTGACGATCTTTTAGCAGATGTCGTCTTTCTGATCGACGGTTCAGACTCCGTTAACGCCAGAGACTTTCATAAGATAAAGGAGCTTCTAGGAATTGCCATCGAAAAACTTCCTATTAAAGAGGACAGAGTGCGCCTCGCCGTGGTGCAATACAGTGCAAAGACAGTTGTAGAATTTGCCTTAAGTGATTTCTATGATAAAGACAAGTTAATAAAAGAAATATCATCCATTAAACAGCTTCATGGCAAAACCTACACAGGCAGCGCACTTAAAGATATTTTAGAAGTATTTCAGAAGTCCAGTGGGGGGCGTGCAAATACTTTGCAATCCCTAATAGTTGTTACCGATAGTGTGTCCAAAGATGACGTAGTCCTGCCTTCAAGGGCTCTTCAGGAG
The DNA here is from genome assembly GCA_030068295.1 of Euristhmus nudiceps. Lineage (NCBI taxonomy): Eukaryota > Metazoa > Chordata > Actinopteri > Siluriformes > Plotosidae > Euristhmus > Euristhmus nudiceps. The sequence goes on along the minus strand of JAQNCB010000028.1, from coordinate 2,339,425 downwards.
CGGAACATCAGCATTTATGCTATTGGGTTCAGACATGCCAGTCAACCCCAGTTGCATGATATTTCAGGATCTTATGAAAGAGTCTACCTGGACAACAACTACGCTTCCCTACAGAGCTTGGGTAATGAGGTAATCTTCAAGATTTGCAATATGGGTAAGTGATGCATAGTTTAAGTCTCTAATAAAAAATAAACAAGTGTTCAGTCTCTCAATCATAATTGTTGAGTTCCCATTTCATGACGGTCATTTGCATTTGATCTCCTACTTACCAGAGTGCAAAAGACCAGAACTTCTGGATGTCATCTTTCTGGTTGATGGTTCTGGTGGTTCAGACAATGCAAACTTTCAGCTGATGAAAAGATTATTGGAAGGAGTGGTGAATAAGGCGGAGGTTGGGGAGAAAAGGGTTCGCATTGGAGCGATCATCTATTCTGACCAGCCGAAATCCGAGTTTTATCTGAATCAGTACACAAGCAAGGAAAAGATTCTGGAAGCCATCTCGAAGGTGACTTCTCCAGGAGGCAGAAGAAACACAGCCCAGGCTCTGAAGTCTGCGCTGTCCTACTTTGCCGCGGCGTATGGAGGAAGGCGTTCTCAGCATGTTCCTCAGGTGCTATGCTTAATAACAGATGGTCCAGTCGCTGACTCTGCCGGTCTGTCAACATGGCCTGAAGACCTCACAGGTTCTAAGGTCAACATGTTTGCAATTGGGATAGCAGAGGCCAAAGAAGCTGAGCTCAAGAGAATTACTGGACATGACAAAAGGGCATTTTACGCCGACAACTACGAAGCTTTAAGAATGTTTTATAAACCAATTAGTCAAGAACTCTGCAAACTAACAAAGCCAGGTATAGTCATTCACCAACAAAGTGAACCCAGGTGACAAGAATTAATGCATTTTTGAAATGTAACTTTCACTTTCTTGTTTCAGTGTGCGGGAAGGAGCTGGCGGATCTTGTCATTTTGATTGATGGGTCCGAATCCATTTCTGAGAAGAACTGGGAAGTTGTAAAGGGCTCAGCAATCAACATTGTTAAAAAACTTGAAATTGCTCCAGACAGATGGCGGGTTGCCGTGGCTCAGTTTAGTGACATATTATTGCATCACTTCTACCTGGACAAATACGACAATTTTGCAGCAGTGGAACAAGCTATACAGGAGATTTCCCAAAGGAATCAAGGTACACACACCTGGGGAGCACTGAAAAAAATAGGAGAGTACTTCACTCCAGAGCATGGAAGCAGGATAAAAGATGGCGTGTCGCAGAACTTGCTGCTCATCACAGACGGCAAAGCTACAGACAGAGAGGATCCAAGTACACTCGCTAATATCAGAGCGAAGAATATTGAGGTATTTGCAATTGGGATTGGACATGATATCAACCACCATGAACTCATCAAAATCACTGGGTCAAAAGAACACGTGTTCTACGAGACCTTTGAGACTCTTCCACTGAAGACAACAACGACCAAAGTTCTAGATGCCCTGTGTACACCAGACAGCATACCGGATCCACAGGGTGAGTGACCGTTCAGAATGAGAACTTGATGTCTACACTGTTAAAAAAAAAAAATCTGAAAATGGTTCCTTTCATCCTCAGCATTTGTTTCCAATGATTTTCTAAGTTCAGTTTAAGGAACTTGGGTCTTTCAAGCCATTTAAAAACAACCTACAACTCTTTCCATTATCAAAATGTGTCCATATTGTATACATTACTGATAAGAAACCACTACATAGCTAGATGCTTTATCACATTGTTTGTTCCTGTTTGGTTAGGATGCTCTATTGACATTGGCATTGGATTTGATGCGTCACACAGAGCAAGTTCACTGACTCTACTGGGACCACACACGGAGTCCCTTGTTGCTGCAGCTATTCATAAGATATCCATGATTGGTGAGCTCTGCTGCATTGCTGCAGACAAAATTGAAACCAAGTTTGGTTACCGCCTTGTCTCTGACAATGACGGGAAGGTTATGGATGATTTTAAATTTGAAAACTATGACAAGAACGTAGTCACCAAGTTGCTCCAAATACAACTTGCAACACCTACAGCTTTCAACGCACTTCTTTTAAACTCCTTTAGAGAAAAGTTCACAAGCTCACGGGCTGGAGTGAAGGTGAGTTGGAAATATCTGAATATTTCTGTTCAATTCTTGTACAAAGAAGAAATCCCAGACCATACATGAACTCGTGGTCCCATGATCTCCCTGATGCAGGACCAAGCCATGGATAAGTGTGTTGTGTTTGATTTTCCATAGGTGCTTATCCTGTTCACAGATGGGTTTGATGATCCCATAGAGCGTTTAAAGGCGAGTGCAGAGAGCCTCAGACAAAGTGGTAAGATATCAACTCAACTGGGTGACTACTGGCTTAAATGGGGTTACACAACCCATTAACCATCCACAAAAGAAATTCAGTATTTGCCAAATTGCTCAATCCCACCAGGGTCGCAGTGAGGCTGGAACCTCTCTTTGCCAACTCTGGGAAGAGGCGTTATACACCCTAAACAGCTTGTCAGTCAATTGCAAGTCCAAAAAACACATCCATTTACACTCACACCATGGGGAAATTTGGAACACCCAATTTAGCTTACTGTGTATGTCATTGGATTGTGAAGGGAAACCAGGGCACCTGGAGGAAACCCCTTGAAGAACAGGGAGATGCAAACAACACAGATAAGCCCTCACCAAGCCTGGAACATGCTAACCAACACATCATTAAGTCTTATAAACTACAAGCATAATACAGTCATCCCCCGCTATATCGCGATTCAGGTTCTGTGGCTTCAGTGCATCGCAGATTTTTTTTAAATATTCATTGAAAAAAAACAAAAAAAACAAACAAACAAAAAAAAAAAAAATAAATAAATATATATATATATATATATATATATAAAGTTCAGCAAAATACCACGAGGGGTCGCTATTGACTCGGATTTGGATCCCAGTCTCTTCTACGGCTGGCAAATTCATCTCGACCAATCAGCTTGCAAGATTTCAGAGGCTGCTTCCCAAACCGAGTCGGTAGTGACCTTGCAGATTTTCACTTAACTCTTTCACTACTAAATAAGGAAAAATTTAAGGAAAAGGCAGCAAGTTCAATACCGACTCCGGTTTGGGACTTGGTTTGGAACTCGGCTCTGAAATAACAGCATTCGTAACAGAAAAGCCGGAAGTCAAGGCATTTCTTACAATTTATTTACATCTATGTACAATTACACGTATGTATTTAATAGTATTTATATTTTATTTGTATTTTATTTACATCATGTGCATCGTTTTTGAATGTTTAATTGTTATTATAAGCATTTATAGCATTGAATATGTACGTATCCATCATTCGGTGGGGTCGATCCTTCTTCGCGGAAATTCGGTCTTCACAGAGGGTCTCGACTCTCCATTAACCGCAAAAAGTGAGGGATCCCTGTATTCCAAATTCAGGGATATTAATTCCAAATCAATACATCATATATGTGTTGACTGTTGATTTCCTTTCAAATAGTTCGAGGAATGCTCCACAGCTTGGTTCTGCACCTTCCAGAGAGTTCTTTAGTTTTTTTTTTTTTAATGGCTCTTAGTGCTAACTAAGACTTGATTGGAAATTACATCGTATCTACAAAAAAATTTAACTTAATTAGCATTTTCTAAATCGGCTACCTCTTATTTAACGGTAATGCATGGTTCCTTTAACCGGCATACACAGGAATGACAAACAAATCACCTCACTGCTGAAAGTTTCACAGGTTCTGGTAGCCTAGGTAACCTTCTTGCATGTTTCCATGCACAGAGTTTGGCAGCCTCTGTCAATCAACAACATTTTCACCCTGATTAGTAGTCGCTTCAATTGTGTTGTCTGAAAGTTCAGCTCAGTTTACCTCTTTATCGTTCCATTTTGTGTCGCTTAAAAACAATTGCCCGTCATGCTCATTTCACTGACTTTTATTTATTTTACATGGTTGCTTGTCATTCATCTTTTTATGTGTCTATAATCCATCAATGACTAATGAAATAGGAAACAAAATTAAATCATCATGTCACTCATTCATTGAACGCTACATTCCTATTGCTATGTATTCAGTCACGGCTGTTGTTTGTGCACTAGGGGTTAGTGCGCTGGTGATTGTGGCTCTGAAGGACAATGTGGACCACCAAGCGCTGGAATTTGGACGAGGTTTCGGCTATAGCAAGCCTCTTTCCATTAACATGCTTAACATGGGGAATGCTCTGCTGGAACAGCTTGTGAGCTACCTTTCTTATTTCCCACAGTCAAATAACTGGAAAATATTGCAAATAATGTCCTGAATATAAAAAGGAAATAATGCATTTTGAATTTGAATTCTATATTATGAGGTTTTTTTCCCTTTTTTCAAAACAGGAAGCAGTAGCATCAAGAGAGTGCTGCAATGTGACATGTTCCTGTGGTGGCGATTTTGGTACCATGGGTCCATTTGGACCCCCAGGACTAAAGGTATAACAACCATCACAACTCATATATTTATACCATAGTGCTGCGAAAATCTTTAATCTCTAAATTCTCTAAAAGAGTTGATGAATTTTCTAACTGCTTCACACCATGAGGTCATTGATTTCACTTTAACAGCACACATCCCAAAGTGACAACAAGCTTCCATTACCATCTCATACATTTGCATCACTGAATATTGGGCAGCTGAATCAATCACACTTGCATCCATTTCACAACAATACAGAATCAACGATGAGCTTCAGTTTGTGAGAAAGGAACAATTCAGGTCTGTTGAACTGGATCCGTATTTAAATCAACACTTTGTCTGCAGAAAGCATATCTAAAGTCAGATTCTGTACATTTTTTAAAGTAAAGTGTTGAGACAGATGGGTTTACTCAGACCGTCAGATAGTTGATATGGTAAAGGACACAGAAGAGGTCAATTCGAATCAGGTGGTATATGCTCTCTCAGGAAATTGTTTAACATGACAGCAAGGAATCATTGAGCATTTTAAACTTATCCAAGTCTCATTTCCTGTCTATTGTAAAATGCAGACAAACTGCCTATATACTTACTTGGGATTTTTGTTTCTTCAAGTTGGAGGAAAGAATTCTACCAGGAAATACACATATACAGTTGAACCTCGCTTGTCCGGTCCACTATGGACCGGACTTCGGGTTGAATGGACAACCTGATTTATTATTATTTTTTTAAGGATAGTTCGGATTTTGGCCAGTAGGTGTCAGCTCAAATCAGCACACAGCCAGCCTTGTAAACACTGGGCGCTCAGTGTTTACAAGCCTGGCTGTGTGCTGATTTGAGCTGCTTCCACAGTGTTTGTGAAG
>JAQNCB010000028.1:2094706-2110138 GCA_030068295.1 Euristhmus nudiceps | reverse complement strand
GTGTGTGTGTATATATATATATATATATATATATATATATATATATATAAATAAATATGTGTGTGTGTCTGTATATGTGTGTCTGGTACAGAAGATACCGCATGGTTCAGCAGAAGTAAACCTGAGCACATGGGGCTCCACTGGTGGCCCGGGTTTCGCGCATGCGCAATGGAGGCAGAATGTGCGCACCGCGTCATTGTGGAGGAAAAAATCTCACTGTTTCTGCTGCAATGATGATGAAGCCGTAGTGGAGGAAATGAGCTGATGCGGGATTTATCTCTTACACAGATTCCATCATTATCTATTACACAAAAAAACTATTGAATGAAAGTATAAAGAAGAGCTGAGCTAATAACCACTGGATCTCCTCAACCTGTTTCTGAAATGGCAGCCGACAGTAAGTTCCATTTTTATGGTTCTCATTGTGTTTATTATGAAGCTTATTTTTTATTGTGTTGTTTGAATTTACTGTAGGTTTAATGTGCTATGGGGCTGTAAACCAACAGTGCACAATGAGCTGTGACTGTTCTGGGCGTGCGCGTGCATGTGAATGCATCGCGCGTTCATGTGCGCGTCTTTCTATTTCTCTTCATAATTAAACCACGAAATTGTATCAGTATTGCACAGCAGAATACAACCCGAACACACATTCCTTTCTGGCTAGTAGGTGTTCATTAATTATTTTCGTCACAAAATCGGCACTAACATGCAAATATGGTGCAATCTATCTATTACACTGAGGTCAGTGACTTGGGCATAAACAACATGAACCCAGAGAAAGAAATCATTTATCATTGGGATATCATCTACCTCGTTCCTGTGGGGGTTCCTTCGGGTATTCTGGTTTCCTCCCACTGTTCAAAAGATTTCAATCCTTGGGTTAGGTCAGTTGGTTATTCTTATTGCCCCACAGGTGTGAATGTGAGTCTGAATGACTGTCTGTGTCTCTGTCCTGTCTGTGGGATTGGTTCTGGCTCACCTGCAACCCTCAGTGGATAAGTATCATCAGTGACAGATGGGGGTGAATGTAGGTTGTGTGCTGTCGTAGTTGTGCTTTGAAATACTTTTAAGCAGGACAGAACATGATTTTAAGTTGTGAATGATTTCAAAGTACAATTTGGCTCATGAGTGGCATTGGGGGAAAAAAGCAAGCTGCAACATTTATCCAAGAGATTGCGAGTTCAAGTCTAGGTTGATCCATGCAGCCATTTGTGGCTAGACTAATTGACCGAGATCTTGGAGACGGCATTCGCTTGCTTCCCTATCACTTAACTCGATCATTTGTCCGTCATGAGTGCACAAGGTAGGTAGGTAAGGCTTTCCTCTGAACGTGTTTCATGAAATCTTTTTGCACAGTCAGTATTTATCACAGTGGTGTTCTGTTCTGTAAAAGAAAGGGAGTGCAAGGGCAGACAAGGCACTTGGGGGAACAATAAGCGGTGCTGCTGAGCCAAACGGAAGAAGTAGTTGAATTATTTTCATTTTCAAAATGATGCAGTGGGTGGGGTTCTATTTTAAATTCGGACTGGATTGTATTTTTTTTTTAATTAAAGCCTCACCGCAGTAAGGTAACCGGTAAATGCAATAAGTTATGCAATAGCTCAGCAAAACACACTGAGTCTCGGGTAGGAATATTGGCACCCCACATTAAAGAAAGGGAGGAGGGTGTTCTATAATGTACAATGAAACCTTAGACAATAGTTGACTAATATGATGCGACTGGTCTGTTTTCTAATTGGTCAGTCTGTAACTAGTACAATGCACATGACTTTCTGTGAAAGTAGCTGTTGAGTTTATTTTGAATTTGTCCTGGTATAAATCTTGCACCTTGTGGTGAACAGAAGGGCATTATGAGTATGTCTCCATTAGTGTAGGTCTTTCATCATCTCCCTACTGTCCATGCCTTAATATTAATGTTCACATCAGTAGTGAAGTACATGGACACATGAAGACTCATAAAAAAGTTATTAGCTTCCATGTGATGTGATCTGAGGTCTAATGCAGTCGTAATAGCCTCAGTTACGATGTTCATCTCGCCTCAGTGTGTGTCCCTCACTTGAGATATCGCATTCCTCAGATAACCGCAGAACAAATTACAGTCATCCCTCGCTATATCGCGCTTCAGGTTCTGTGGCTTCAGTGCATTGTGGATTTTTTTATTTTAAGTATTCATCGCAAAACAAAGTAAGCAGAAAACGCTTACTTTTCTCTACTGACTCGGATACGGTGGGAAATTCGTCTCGACCAATCAGCTTGCGAGATTTCGGAGGCCGAGTCCCAAACCGGAGTCAGTAGTGATCTTGCGGCCTGTCGTTTCACTCTTTCACTATATGGAAATAGTTAAGGGAAGGCAGCAAGCACACCACCGACTCTGGTTTGGGACTCGGCTCTGAAATAACAGCATTCAGTGGCAGAAAAGGCGGAAGTCAAGGCATTTCTTACACTTTGTTTACATCTATGTACAATTTCATGTATGTATTTAATATTTTTTATATTTTATTTACATCTTATGCATTGTTTTTGAATGTTTATTTGTTATTATAAGCATTTATAGCGTTGATTATCTATTTATTGATATTATATATACATGTACGTGTACGTCAGTCAGGGGGGTCGATCCACTTCACAGAAATTCGGTCTTTGCGGGGGTCTCGACACCCCATTAACCGCGAAAAGTGAGGGATCCCTGTAATCCCAACAGACACACAACTGTTCACACTCTCGCTCACATAGAGAGACAATTTGGAACAGCCAGTTAGCTCCACATGCCTGTCTTTGGACTGCCAGAGGAAACTCATGGAAGCCCAAGGATAACATGAAAGCTCCACAGAAACACCCTGTCACAAACCCCAGGACTCGAACCCAGATAAATTCAAACAAGTAATTTTTGTCCTTATGTTTTCAGTATAATTTCCTTAATATGTGCTGCTTTGAAATTTATTTCTGTTAATATGCTCCCACCGTTTTGACTCCACATTTGTAACATGGGGATGAATAAAAAGCACATTCTTTTGTAATTTTTTTTTTTTTGTACTGAAATTGACCATTTTAGAGCAATATGAAGGCATTCTGCTTTGATCCATGACAGTGTTTGCACCCACACTCGAGAGCATTCACAACTGCATATTAGCTAAAATGCAGTCTCAGTTAATATTCGTTGAGGTGCATTTGGACCCAGACGTGCACATGTTAACGAGACTCTACTGTAATTACTTAAGAAGCCGTACCACTCTGCAGACGATGTACAACCTTCCACTTTCATCACTATTGTTTTTTTTTTTTTTTTTTAATCTTCCTGTCCCAGCGTAGCGTCTTGATTCAAACAATAACAGACTGTGATGATTGCAGTATAAAACAAAAAGTCCATGAATGTGATGACAGTCTGTCAGTAAAGTCCATACAGAGGAAACACAAATCCATTACGGCTTACATGGACCAGAGGAAGTAAAGTCATTCTACAGGAAGTGGTTGACTTTGTTCTCCAGTTTCCTTTCCTAATAGCTTTCCTGCCTCCTCAGTCTGAATGCAGTTCAGTTTTTCATTTTGAGAAGATCAGGTGTGCAGATGCAGTCTTTACATCTTTCCTACTTGATGATGATGATGATGATGATGATGATGATGATGCTGTTAGCATAAAGGGCTGTAGCTGAGGGCAGGATCTAAATGACTAAAATGATGCACCGTTGTCAGGAAGGCATCCGGTATTAATAAAAAAATAAAATTGACCGCGGCTTGAGACTTAATGGAGCTCAGCCTCAATAGAGCTCCTCTACAATAAGGCTCACATGAAAGGAAGATCAAGCAGAGGGTGAACACGTGGGTGTGGTGAAGGATTTAGGATCATGGATCTGCTGTTGAGCTTTTTGAAGCCTGTTGAACCGATCAATGAAATGCAAAAAGAAAAGCACAACCACACACTAATTTGTGGTCCAACACTGAGCTTTACTTGGAGTCTTCTTGGCTTCTGTTCCAGTGGAATCCTCACTCACTTGCTGGAACCACTTATTCTTCTCGGAGCAGCCAACACTAGGTGAAGGCGGGGTATAACCTCAACAGCTCGTCCATCACAGGGACAACGCACACACAAACATTCACTCTTACTCACACCAAGGGGCAATTTGGAACAGCCAGATGACCTTAACGTGCATGTCTTTGGACTGTGAGACGGGAGTACCCAGAGGAAACCCACACAAGCTGGGTAGGAGCATGCAAACTCCACACAGAAGCACCCTTTGATCGGAGGAAATGATCTTGCTTGGACCATTGTTTTGTTGATGGAGAGGAAATCCGCCAATCAAAGATAGCATGTCATGTGACTCGTATCAGATGGAGTCCAGTCTCGTGAACTGGTGTGTCGTAGATGCTGAGGAAGGGAGTGAAGGAGATGGAGTTTTCGGAGGGAGCTGCCTTCATCTTGACTCTAGTGTTTGGGAGCTGACGATGACGAATGAAGGAGGGGAAGCTTATAAACAGGTTCAAACAGGATGTGAGGTTGGAGGGAGGAATGGGGGGAGAGAGAGAGAGAGAGAGAGAGAGAGAGAGAGAGAGAGAGAGAGTTACTGAAGGAACCAAGATACATTAATGAGTTAATTTCCAATTGGGTTGGAAAATAAAGGCAGAAAGCAGGCTGATTCTAGAGGAATAGCTTGAATAGCTGATGGAGGTGAAGCGAATGCACAGAGACGTTGTAAAAGCAGGAAGAAAAGTTATGTCAGACTAGTGATTAGGATTATTGATTGGTTGATTGATTGATTGATTGATTGATTGATTGTTCTATAAATCAAAGACAGAAAGAAGGGAAAATGCTAGCACAGTCAATCAGATGTTATTACTTCCAATTCAAGTGCAACACATAAGCCAACGGTCGTCTATATTATTTGACTTTTTTTTTTAATATAAAATACTGATTATATTGTTCAGAGTGTGTGATTAGCTCAATTGCAATTATAAAATTTTATAGAAGAAATATTTACTGAAGAAATACAAATGTTTTAATTACGAGTGACTCGACACCAAACATGTTTATTCATCAATCCCTCTTCGATGAAGTGACGCAATAAAGGTGGGTTTAGGATAATCCGGCCAGCTCTTAGTTTGCTGAAGCAATTTTTTTCAATATGGATTTAATATTTCTATCACTTATTTATTTCAAACCACACACAGAAATGGAATGCAAGTTGTGTTGTTTGAGATGTTCAGGGTGTGTCCGGTCATCGCCAAGTGTCGGCTGAAATAGACCAGAGCCTCCCTGTGACCTCAGCGGGATAAACTGATGCAGTAAAAGAGCGAGTGAATAAATAAAGTGAGGGAAAAGAACATATCCAAAATAAACCTTTAATACATGAAACATGAGAATTTCGCTCTAAATTGACTTGTATTAGAAAAAGAGCAACAAAACTTACCTGAAGAAAAATACACAGAAGCCTCATTTCCACTGCCAAAAAAGTATTTCTTTTTGGTTTTAGTCCATTTCATTTGTAAAACAATATGATCAAGTTTATTATGCTTGTCCAATTATTTATTCTGATACCAAGTCAGATAGATATAGTTTTAATATACTGTATTAATCCCACAAGGGAAATTATTGCCTCTGCATTTAACACATCCATAGCGAACACACACACTTTTGGAGTAGTGGGTTGCCGGACACATTGGGGGCACCCGGAGAGCAGTTGGTTAGGTGCCTTGCTCAAGGGCGCTTCAGCAATGAATGTGGAGCTCACTACCCCACCGCTGCACATGTTCCCTGCTGGATCGGGACTCAAACCAGCAACCTTTCAGTCCCAAAGCTGTTTCTCATACCATTAGGCTACGGCTACTCCACAGAGAAATAGACACAGATTGATCAAGAGAATTAGAGAGACAGATGGATAGTTAGTGAGATACACACACAAACACACAGATTGATAGAGAGAAAGAGAGAGATTTCCTTATTAATCCGATGCTGATTCTGGATGTCGACCTGATGCCATCTCGATAAAATAGACATTTTTGACAAAAGAATGAATCATACGATCTCTGTGACACTCACAAACTGTGTAAAACTGACCTGCATAAAGAGAACATGGATAAAACACGTTTCCTGTCACCCTGTATTCAGCGAATGTGATATTATTATGATTGGATCATGTGTGTAAACTGTTGAGCAGAACAGTAGATGGAGCTGCTTCCCTAATTTATTCTCACTCTGCATACTTTTTCATTTAAAAAAAAAAAAAAAGATACATTTTACAGAGATTTATTCCAATAATACCCACAGAAAACTGAGATCAGTCCGAACAGCATCCTGTGTCCATTCTAAAACTTATACACTGATTAAATCCCCACCTGGGGCGGCACGATGGTGTAGTGGTTCGCAAGTCCGCCTCACAGCAAGAAGGCCTGGGTTCGATTCCCATCCTGGGTGTTTCTGTGTGGAGTTTGCATGTTCTTCCTGTGCTTATGTGGGTTTCCTCTGGGTACTCTGGTTTCCACCCACAGTCCAAAACAATGCACAGTAGGCTAACTGGCTGTTCCAAATCTCTGTTAGGTGTGTGATTGTTTGCCCTGTGATGGCCTGATGATCTGTCCAGGGTGTACCCTGCTCTTGCCCAGAATCAGTTGAGATGGGCGTCAGCCTCCCCGCGACCCTAATTTGGACTCAGTGGTTTAGAGAGTGAATGAATAGAGGATTGAATGAAACAATAAATCCCCAGAATAAAGAGACTCATGTGGAAGGGCAGGGCCAGGACATGTGGACCTTCCCCCTGTGATTAATGCATTTACTCAGTTTTAGTTTGTTTGTTTGTTTTGTAAAAGTCTTGTGATACCAAGAAGTTCCAAACAGGTGTCATGATGGCGTATGCTGTTGTTGTCAGCACATCCGCTTCACATCGAGAAGGTCCTGGGTTCGAGTTCTGGCTTCACCAATGGCATTTCTGTGTGGAGATTGCATGTATTCCCTGTGCTTGTGTGTTGTGTTGGTGGCATAGTGGTGAGAGTGCTGGGCTTATGATCAGGAGGTCGTGGGTTCGAATCTCTGTGAGACCCCCACCATGCTAAGACCCCTGGGCAAGGTCTTAACCACAAGTGTGCCACCCAGCAGTATAAATGGGTACAAGTAAAAATACTGGGACGGTAACCTGTGATGGACCAGCGTCCCATCCAGGAGGAGTTGAACTCCTAGTCGCTTCATGCTACAGAAACCGGGGATAAGCACCAGCTCTGATAAGCCACTGGGCTTGGGTGTAAAAGTCCACAGACCTTACCTTACCTGCGCTTTTGTGGGTTTCCTCTGGGTACTCCAGTTTCCCCAATGTCCAAAGACATGCATATTAGGCCTGTTTCAAGTTTCCCCTCGGTGTAAGTGTTTTGTGTCAGTGGTTTAGCGAGCTGTTCAGGATGTACCGTGCCTCATGTCGAGATGGCTGGGATAGGCTCCAGCTTCTCCATGACCCTAGCAGGAGTAAAACAATTAATGAATGAATGAATCCGAATTAGAAGTACGGTACCAAACAATAAGCCAGTTGCGCATTTCGAGCGCGCATACGCAAAAACGCGTCGGTTAGAGGTCATGGTTCCCAAACTCACGCTGCGGTAGCTTGCGTGTCTATGGAGCCATACCGTTAGTCTTGAAGAATTCAACTCTAACATCGATTTAAGTCTTAAATACAATGGTGGAAATACAATGCCAGGTGCACATTGTGCTGTAGTCGGCTGTGGAAATGTACTTTATCATCTTGAACGCTGGAAAGGAAAGTATTGTGATTTGCACAAGTGCAACAAAGGGACCGGCACTTGTGTGTGCCCAGTGGCATTCACGTTGTCTACATTTCCAACAGTAAGAAATGATCCAGAGCGACGAAAAATCCGCGAAAAAAATGGTACTTTTTTTTACAAATACTCCCAGCTTCAATCGCTATTTTTTTAATGTTTATAAGCCAAAGTAAGCTTGATAAATGCTAGTATTCTTAAGACCCAAGTATACCACTGAATGATTACAGACATAAAAGTGCACCATAATCTTAATACAGATTTTAAGTCACTGATAATAAATTAAAAAAATAAACAAAATAACTACAGAAGGTTTAAGGGATGCGGGTGAAAAATGGTGAAAACTATTTTGAAGTCTAACGTTGACGCATTTGTTTACTTGTAGGCCGCACCTCCTAAAAACTCTCGTATAGTAGAAACGAAGATATAATAACGTTACCGGTTAATTTAATTATATTAACGCTAATATAACGAACATCAATAAGAGACTATGAAAGCTGTAAAATTTTACAACAGCTAGGGCATGGGCCTGAAATCTTACCTTCCTTGTAGTCGTTCCAAAGTCTTTTCATCAGTGATCCCTGACCTTTTTCGAGTAATTAATCATTTCTCTCCACCCACATGCGAGGGAGCCACTTCTCCACTGCCTCGGATTCTCCTCCGTCAGTTAGAGAAATGGGGTCGGGAATTTTTATTTTGTTCCCACAGTCAGCAAGGTTTGATAATTGAATTTTATAGCGTCGGCTTCTTCTTCTTTGGTCAGAATGCACGGTAATTTCAGTATATTAGCTGCATATGCAAGTGCCACTAATTCAACCTTACGTTTGACGTTAGTGGGAAGCCCACGACGTTTACAGTGTCCTTTTAGGTCGTCAACATTCCCCCTTTGAAAGTCCTCTATAGTATTAGTTTTGCTAACCTGCAAGTTGAATTCTGGCATTTTAGTGGTTTGTATGGTAACCACGATCTCATGATGCCCTGCGCGCCACGAAATGTGCAATTGTCTTATTGACTCCACATCAGCATGGGCCCTGCAAGGTTGCAATGATGATTGTAACCACTAGATGGTGTTTTGAGGCATTTACAACCAATGAAGCATTGACGTGTTTCTTCACAGGGCACAGAAGTCTGGAGTATCATTGTTCATCATAGAAATGTACATCATAATATCTCGATGATCATCCTTTCACTGATTTTCTTCCTTTTGTTTTAAAGATGTTAACTTGGAAGCAGTGCAGAGCATACAGACCAGCATCTTGTCACTACCTTGGTTAATGCCGTCGTCGTCATGGTTCTCCCCAGTGCTCAACAGGAAGCAGTAATGATTACAAAGACCAAGATCTAGTCACTTAGGAACTATACTGCCATGGCAACACGAGACCTTTTATAAATACTATGTGTGTGTGTGTGTGTGTGTGTGTGTGTTTTAAATATAATTATATCAGCTCTTACAAAAATGTCTTGGCTGTTTCCAAGGAAACGGGCTACTTTGTGTGGTTTGAGGAGGTGTGTGTGGGTGTTTTTACATATATATGTGTATAGCTATAGATATATGCAGGGCTTGTGTGGGTAGAGGCTTCTTATCTCATTGTTGTGCTGCCAATGTCGGGCAAGATGACAGCAAAAAAGAGAGTGGCAATTTCTCACACACACACACACACCCATATTACACGCACACACCCATATTACAGCATTGAGCTCCATGCCATACACACATCTTTACGCTATATGTGCTTTATCTATTAATCCCACAGCACTGTTGGATTCTGACTGGTCAGAATGTGTTGATTAATTTTCTCTAACAGCAGCTCTGACAGTAGTGCACATCTCAGTTCTAAAATAATAATCCACTGTTTCTCATCGATACATGTGCTCTCATCAGTACTCTGGTTCTCATACTTTTTAAAGTCATAACTTTGTCTTTTCAGTCACAGGAATGTGTCTCATGACTTTCTCATTCCGTGTAGTTTCTCACCAACGTGACGAGCAGCCTTCTGTGAATGAGAAGAACGCCTCCTCTGTACATTAACACGTCTCAAAAAAACAGTGTTGTGTTTAAATATATATTTTTCCTCAAAGCAGACAGAATTTAGCAGCATACGTCTGGTGCACCTCGCTATCAGGAGACGTGTGATTTGCTCCTTTTCAATGAAAAACAGAAGCCTGAGGCGACAAAAGAGGTGTGTGTGTGTGTGTGTGTGTGTGTGTGTGTGTGTGTGTGGGATGTTAGTCTTTGGCTCGACCTCATTATCTCCTCCTACTCACACTAACACACACCTACACATGCTGTAAATCAGTGCACAGCTGAGATCACACACACACACACACACACACACACTCACACATACACACATTGATCAGAGCTCAGTGATTTGTGAGAAGTAAAAACAATCCACAAGCACATGTATCAGTGTTTGTGCAAGAAGATAAACCTCTCTTAGATCAGAGCTCACACACACACACACACACACACACACACACACATTAAGTGTGACCTTGTAAGGAGCTGTATATCAAGTAATGAATGAGGTTTAAATTCACTTCTGTAGGTGTGTGAATAAGGATGGATTAACCTGCAGCTCATTCAGTATTCACACACACACACACACACACACACACACACACACACAAAAACAATCTCATTCTTCTATCTTTATGGCTATATTGACTGAGGTAAGGTATTCCCTTCCCCTTACCTTAACCATCCGAACTAACCCCCGAACCCAGACACAGACCCTAGCCCTAATCCAAATGTAATTCTACCCTGAACCCTAAAATCAAGTATTAACCTTTAAACAGCACTTTCGAGAAGAGACAACACCTTCAATTCCCAAAATGTCTTCATTTTGTTGGTTAAAAACATATTCTGAGTATTTTGGTCCTCAGTATGTCACAAATACATGTGTATACACGTAGAGCGCTGTTTATATTCCAGAGAATTTAATGCCACGTCAGCGTTGGTGTTCTGGCCATGTTCACTTATTTAAATGTTTAAACTCCTGTTTAATTTTGACTCCATTTCCTAGTGCAACAATCACAAGGCTTTCATTATTTGGCACGTCCACGGTACACGTCCCTGTGTGTCCACGAGCAGTCCAAAAACCTTATATAGCCCATAATAAACTTCTTTTTCTTCAAGACCACAACCGTCTTGTTTTCTCCTTCCTGATGTTCGCTCAGGCTGAGATGCCTGACACAGATCACTTTCTTTTTGTCTTTACGTTGGTGGTTCTCTGGATTTTCTTTGTGTTTATATTCTGACACGTTGTCCTGTTCACCCTGTCCCCCCTCAGTAACCAACGAGGCCATCGGCTTCTTATCCGCAGTGGGCGTCTTTGTCGTTTTGCTGACCATCCTCTTCCTCTTCATCAACAAGAAGCTGTGTTTCGCCCGCGTTGGGGGGCTGCCATGCTTCGAACTCCGTGGTCATCGCAAACGGAAAGAGCGTTCTGGGATCCACCAGGGCCTGGGTGAGTACGCAGTCATAAAACACTCATTCTGTATGCAAAACTCAGTTGATACGCTTGAAACGCAACTTTCAATCTATTTAGAGCTTTTTAACTGGGACGGACGGACTTCCTGTATTTTATTTAAGCTGTCAAGGGAGGAAGAGGATCATTCGCATCTCCTTCAAACACTGTTGGAAATATTTTGGCAATTTGAATAAGGGATAGTGTCTGCTTCACAGCAAGAAGGTCTTGGGTTCAAGTCCTTGGCTCAGTGAGGACGTTTCTGTGTGGGGTACGCATGCTCTCCGTATGCTAAGGTGGGCCTCATCTGGGTACCTGGGTTTCCTCCCACAGTCCAAAGATATGCACATTAGGCTAAAGCAGTGCTTCTCAAATAGAGGGGCCCCTCGGGGGGCGCGGTGTGATGCCGGGGAGGGGTGTGTGTGTGTGTGTGTGACCCTGGGGAACATGCTTTTTTTGCCATACTGTGCTAGAATTAAGTGTAATTGCACTTCCACTACTCTAGTTGGCAGTGGCGCTCTCATTGTCACACTATGGTGTCGGGGATTTTCGCAGCGAGCAAACGATATGAAGTGCAGTATATAACCCAGGGCTGGCCAATCTTATCCACAAAAGGGCCAGTGTGGGTGCAGGTTTTTACTTCAACCAAGCAGTAGCCACACCTTCGACCTGC
Organism: Euristhmus nudiceps; assembly: GCA_030068295.1. Classification (NCBI taxonomy): domain Eukaryota; kingdom Metazoa; phylum Chordata; class Actinopteri; order Siluriformes; family Plotosidae; genus Euristhmus; species Euristhmus nudiceps. The sequence continues at coordinate 2,098,243 of JAQNCB010000028.1, read as the reverse complement.
TTCAATCACTGATATAAAAAAAAAAAAAATGGATTTCTCATTAACATTTCAATTTTGAAGCTGGGAGGCGGTCATCTTGGTGAGAGTCATAGACTGTTGAAATTTACAATCAAATAGCATGGAAAAGATACAAAAATAGAAAAAATTACATCCATTGTACACATTTCAGAGTTTAAATTTTTTTAAATTCATTGGAAATATAAGTGAAATTATTGGTAAAGTTATATGAGTTTAAGATATTCTGCGTGTAAGCAGTAAAAGTTTGAGGGTTTTCAAGATGTGTTGGCTTTCAACTGCTACATTTTGAGATCTTAAACATCTTGAGGTCTCACCAAGATGGCTGCCACCCGGCTTCAAAATTGTAACACTATTGCGCAATCTAGTCTTTTTTTTTAAATTGGAGATCAGTGATTGAAGCAGGTGGAAGGTGTGGCTACTGCTTGGTTGAAGTGAAAACCTGCACCCACACTGGCCCTTTGCGGATAAGATTGGCCACCCCTGAAATAACCCCTCAAGAAACAACATTGATAAAACGGGAATGAAGAGAAAGGCGGAGAGAGGATTTTTATTTTTTACTATCAAATGGTGCAATAAGTTGTCAAAAAATATTTACAGTTTAAATCAGGATTTTTTTTTTTATTTCAGGCAAATTGGTGCACTTTAAATATTTTCTGTTACAGATTAAAAAGAATGTTAATAAAAGTTTTCTTTGTTGTAAGTTGAACTATATTTCTTTTTTGTTTTTAATGTTAATAAGGATACACTGTTATGCAGAGGTGCACTATTAATCATTTTATAGACTGTAAATAATATTTACAGTCGCGCACGCACGAAGGGGGGGCACTGGGCTAATGGGCTGTTCCAGGTTTCCCCCAGTTGAGTGTGTATGGTCTGGCAAGCTGTTCAGGGTGAACCTCACCAAAACCAACATTAGCTGAGATAGGCTCCAGCGGTTCAGTGAATAAATAAATGAATAGTTTCTATCTTTGATGTATCTGTTGATTTGTTGTTTATTGGTTGGTCAAGCAGCGGCACTGTGGTGTTGTGGTGAGAATGTTCACCTAAGAGCAAGAAGGTTCTGGGTTTGAGTCTCGTGTTCTCCTCATGCTTGTGTGGGTTTCCTTCAGGTACTCTAGTTTCTTCCTACAGTCCAAAGACATGCACATTAGGCAAACTGGTCGTTCCAAATTCCCTCTATGTGTGGATGTGAGTGTAAATGGTTGTGTATGTACCGGCCCTCTGATGATCTGACCAGCCGCTTCACCGTCACCCAGTATTGGCTGGGATAGGCTCCAGCCTCTGTGCAGTACCCCCAGAATAGTATTAAGTTGTTCAGCAAAATGATATCAGTACTATCTACTGGATAGACATATGTTTACCACACAAGATAAAATTCCTTTTGCCATCATTTTTCATGGCCACGTTCTCGAAATGCAAAAATTCTATTTCAATTCCTCAGTGTTTGAATCCATCATTATTTCCTGCTCTGAACTCTTAAACATACAAAGTAGGGCAGGTCCAGCTTAAACATTATCGCACGTGTAAACATATTTGGGAAACCCGAAACTCTGTCAATGATTATGTCGCATGCCACAGACACGCGCGCACACACACACACACACACACACACACACACACACACACACACGCACACACACACACATATACACACACACACACATACTAATTAAACTTTGTGTAAAGTACTGTAGTGTTTCTGGTTTCATCGCCTCCCTTTGCAAACACCAGCCCTTCGTCAGTGTGTGTATCACTTTCCTGAGATCCTTGATTGCACCTGTTAGTTTCGTTTGGAATACAAGCATACAGTTTGGTGCATCTTGTGGACCACATCTTCAGCCTCATGAAACCTGTGGTTCAGTTTGGCGGAAGTTAAACATCGCTGTGATGTTACTGGAAACAGGAATCATCCATTAGGACGATGCCTTACATTTGTGTCTGCAGTAGAAAATTCTAAAGGTCTTTGCACTACAGTTTTTCCAGGATCTTGCGATTATGAAGATATTGTACAGCAGAACCACTGACCTTGCCATCAACTATCTAAGAACCTTGATGATGCTGTTTTGGTGTTGCTGGAAATAGTTTTAATTCCAAACCTCTCAACGGAGAATCCTGCAGATCATTCAGATTTCTTGGAATGAGGTATCTTCAGGAGCTACGGAGCTAGGGAATGAATGCAAGGATACAATAGTGTCATTCATTCAACCATCAATTCTCCAGGAATATTTTTGATTGGTGTGGTTGTGATGCGAATAAAATTGGTTTGAATGGACACCTTTGGGAAATGTAGAAGGTAAGGAGTAAATCTTTGTGAAGACATTTGCATGAAGGCCTCTCTGGGATTCTCCAGGGATTCCGAAGATACAACAGGATCATTCATCTCGACAAAGCAAGTTTTGTGGACATCTATTTATACGAAATCTCTTAATAAATTGATGGATATTTGTTCACCCAACAATAAGTGCAATGGCTGATTCTTCTCCATCAGGCTTCTCCATTTGGCTCTCTCAGCTCTCGGACACTATAAAAGACTCCTTTTTGAGTCTCGGTCCCAAACTAACCTTTGACCCGAAATCTGAGGTCACAGAAGTGAACAAATCTCAGGTGGACATCTCATCCGTGAGTTCTGTGGAGAAGCCCCAGGTCCTGCATGCCCAACTGGCCTCCAGGGGTCTGATAGATCCATTACGAGATAGTCTGACTCCCGTTAATGAGGGCATGGAGGATGTAGAAGGCAGGAGAAGCATCATGTCATTACGTCGTTCCAGTACTGGTGAGATTTCAGCCTATTGGTTTACGGTTAGAATAAGATCTACAATCAAGTCCAAAAGTTTAATAAGATATCTGAAAATATTTAAAATCAAAAACATGAAATGCTTTAGTTTTACCATAACCCACCGTCACTCACTTGTCAAACCACTTTAAACTACTAGAGATGACGAGAGGCTGGCGCCTATCTCAGCCATTATTTGATGAAAGCAGGGTACTCCCTGAACCGCTCGCCTGACAAACGCAAGTGCAAACACACACACAACCATTCACACTCACAGTTACAGCTGGGGAAACTTAGAACAGCCAGTTAACTGAATGTGCATGTCTTTGTGGGAGGAAACTTTAGTACCTAGAGGAAACCCACGCAAACTCCATACATAAAGACTTGCTCTCAGGCAGATGTGCTAATCGTTACACCCTATACCAATCCAGTGGAAAAATATCTTGATAAAAAAGAAAAATAAGCAATAAGTCTGAATATTAATGAAAAAGAGTTGAATTACATGTAGAATTAAAATCTTTTTTGAAATTATTTATTTATGTTATTTTTTCATATATTGGTTATTTTTAATTAATAACAATTTATAATTTTTTAACACCAACCACAAAACCTGCTAATGATATTATAATAAATAAAAATCTGATAATTTGTACAATAAAATAAATAATCATAATACCGGCAAGTATATTGTAAAAATGTTTTAATTATATAGTAATTATAAAAAGTATATATATGTGTGTATATAT
>JAQNCB010000028.1:2034435-2055037 GCA_030068295.1 Euristhmus nudiceps | reverse complement strand
TGATGCTGCCACCACCATGTTTGACAGTGGGGATGGTGTGTTCAGAGTGATGTGCAGTGTTAGTTTTCCACCACACATAACGTTTTGCATTTAGGCCAAAAAAATTCCACTCACGCTGAAGCTTTTGAATCCACCTTGAAGGAGAAACTGAATGGTAATGCACCAACTACATGTTCGATGTTCACAACAGCTATCACGGAAGCAATAAATGAATTCTGCCTGCCGTGATAAGAACTAAGAAGCCTTGGATTGAATGTCTGGACCTAATTGAACGGCGTCCTAAAGTCAAGAAGAAAGGATACCTTTCAACAGAATACAGAACACTCAACAAACAGGTTCATCAAGCCTACAGAAGAGCTAAGAAAAGGTGGTTACAAAATATCTGGAAAGATGCAGAGACAGCGTTTCAGGCCGGTAAGAGCAGAGAGGTGTAACGAACAGTTAAAGCCTTAAGTGGGAAACCTGTTGTTCGACCAGGGCTAGGCCTAAAAGATGAAGATGGCAGTATGATTTATGACACCGAAGGTATCAAACGCAGATGGCATGAATACTGCAAAAAGTTGTTTGATGATGATACAGCTGACGATTATGATGACGATCAGAACTGGATTATGGATGAGACGGACCTTGAACCAGATGTTCTTGTTGATGAAATTCGTAAATCCATCAAGAATGGTAAGAACAATAAGGCAGCGGGTCTTGATAACACTCCTATGGAAGCGTTAAAAGCCGGTGGGGACACAGTTGTCATGTGCTTGAAATAAATGATCGATGAAATCTGGCAGACTACAATTTGACCAGAAGAATGGAGTATCTCGGAACTAATTGTTATGCCTAAAGTTACAGGTACTCAAGATTTCACTAAACACAGAACCCTGAGTCTGATCAGCCATGCTTCCAAACCTCTACTGGATATCCTACGCCAGAGAGTGAACCATTTTTTCGGACCAGAAATCGCAGAGGAACAGTTCGGTTTTTGATTTGTAACATCATCGAAAAAGCGGCTGGAAAATTTCTAGAACTTTGGCTGATGTTCATCGACAAAGCTAAGGCATTTGAAACTGTTAAAAATCACAGACTTTGGAAAGCGTTACTGAATCTCGGAGTGCTGAAGCATCTGGTTGCTCTGATCAGTGGGCTGTATAAACATGCAGTTGGAGTAATTCGTGTAGAAGATCAGCACACGGAGAAATTTACTTTCAAGAAAGGTGTTCGTCAAGGCTGCCTCATTTCCCCTCTTTTATTTAGCGTGGTTATGCGTATTGTCCGAAACAAATGCCGGGTTCAAGCTTGACGGTCTGAGCATCTTGAACATTCGTTACGCTGATGACACAACTCTTTTCGATGTTGATAAGAAGAAACTGGAAAACCTCGCAAAAAAAGTAAAACGGGAGAGCTTGAAGTTTGGGCTCAAGATCAACGAATCAAAGACAAATGTGATGAGTTTAAATGGCTCGGGTAATGTCAATCTCGGCAATGTGGAAATCGAGAAAGTGGAAGAATTTAAATACCTTGGTTCCATGCTGAACATAGATGAGCGATCGTCACGCGAAATTAAAGTACGTCTGGCTGTGGCCAAAAGGGTGGCTAGTGGTTTGCATCCAATCTGGGCAGACAAAAAACTCCCTTTGAAGCTTAAGAAAAGAATTGCACAATCATTAGTCTGGAGTGTCACGACCTACGCCTGTGAGAGCTGGACAATTCGGAAAACAGATGGAGAGATCATCGATTCCATTGAGATGTGGTTGTGGAGAAGGGTGCTGAACATCAGATGGACCGACAGGAGAACGAATGACTGGGTCAGAGAGAAAATGGGTGTTGGCAGAAATGAATTGCTGGAAGCCGTCAAGCAACGGAAATTCTTCAAGTACGCTCACTGGAGACGCAGACCCGGAAGCTTGCTCTGCCATGTCATCAAAGGCAGAGTATATGGAAAAAATCGTGTGGGCCATCCAATGAAGAATTGGATGGACAACATCCTGACTTGGTGTGGTGGAGCTGCCAATGCTCGAAACATGGCAATTGAATGCCTACAGCTCCCCCGAGCTATGGCGATTTGAAGAAGAAGAAGGATACACTGTTATGCATAGGTGTACTAATAACAATTTTATAGACAAATAATACTATTTATAGCCATGCATTGTGGGGGGGGGGTGCATCACAGAAAATAATTGAAAAAGCATCGTCTTTTATCTGGATTCACATGGAGTGCAGTAGATTAAGAAATAAAATGATTATAGACAAGTAATACATGGATTACTAATTAAATATCGAGAAATAATTATTCATTATTATTGTAATTTTCAAATGGTTACATTTTGTAGCATGCAATAATATTTAAATATAAGGATAATTAATAAAAAAAAAATTTTAATTTTCATTCATATTTATCATCCTTGTATTTAAATCTTAAATATTGTTTAAAGTGTTTATTAATGAATACATAATATCTATTAAAAATAAAAGTGTGAATATTAGAATGTATTACTGACTTAATTAATCAAAAAAGTCACAGATTGTGGGGAAGCTGGCGCTTGTCTCGGCCGACTCTACCCTGAATAGCTCACTGGACCATTAAAGGGCCAACACACATAAAACCATTCACACTCACCCTCAGGGCGATTTGGTGCCCAGAGGAAACATACACAAGTATGGAGAGAACATACAAACTCCACAAAGAAACACCCGAGATTCATAATCAAACCTAGATTCTTCTTGCTGTGAGATGGACGTGCCAACCGGTGTGCCATCATGCTGCTCTGAATCTGTCTTAATGAGTGATAATTAGTTGTTTACCAATAAGCTGTGCATTAAACTCATTGTGTAGAAATAGTGTTAATGACGTATTTTAAGGCCACTGATGGTTTACAAACATTTCCTCAACGCTCAACTTGTAGCTTTGACGATAAACTAAGAAAGGAAATAGACAGAAAATATGTTAATTGCAATTATTTAATTGTGTATCATATTTATATTACAGCAGGTTCAGAGTCAATGCTAGCAAAACTTAACAGGATACTGAGAGGCACTGTCGAAGCACCTATACGGACCTGGCCCGCATCCGCTCTCCTTGGAAACAGAACCAGGTGAACAATGCGGCTGATAGATGGGTTCTTGTCTGGATCGGCTTGTTCCGAGACAGCCGAATGTGGTCTGAACAGTGGAGGTGTAATTTCAGAAACTGGGCATAGGGACCACCGAGTTGGGGAACTAGAGACTGTGCTGCTGTGGTGGCAGGAAATTCTGGAATATGGATGAATGACAGCTGTAGCGCACTACACCCTTTTGTCTGCCATGAAGGTAAGCACAGAATGAAGCACAGATTGAAGAAAGGTACTGAGAACGCTGACTTGGATTTCCTGTTTGCTTTCCTCTCCAGACATGGACCCAATGAACAATAAAACAGATTGTGCTGATTAAGTTATCCTTGAGTTGAATGATGCACTTAAATAACATGCCAGGTCTCTCTGCAATCATGCAATCCTGTTTAAAGTATGTCACTGTCACTGTCACTGTCTGTCACTCTTCAGAAAAGGAATGCAATGTGTTAGGCATTTGGCCTGTATCTGAGTGACCTCTGTGTGTGTGTGTGTGTGTGTGTGTGTGTGTGTGTGTGTGTGTGTGTGTGTGTGTGTGTTTTGTTTGTTTTTCATAGATTGAACAAAAACTTCAAGCGTGTGGATGAATCAGAGGATCAAACTGAGCTTGAGAGTCGGGGAGGATGAAAATGTTTTCACAAAGGTGGATTTAGTTTAGTTGGATGTATCAATGAGGGTTTTAACTTGAATATAAAAATCTACAGTTTAAATACGTACAGAGGACGCCAAGAGGATGGAGAAGATCACTTTGGTGACCCAAAGCAAGATGGCGTGACAACCTCACTCAAAGCAGAGGGACAACATGGACAACCATCACAAAGGACAGAGTCTGCTGAAAGAAGTCCAGGGAGGGGTTCCTTGCTCATGAGTGAATTCACCCTAGATACAGATACAGATACAGTAGAGGGTGTATTAACGAAGAAAGCAGAAAAACATTAGCAACATGACTTGGTACATATTGTCATGATCTCTGCCATTTAGTCTGTCATGAACCCTGTGTAGTGACTTCTCCCCACCGCCAGAGGGCGCAGTTGAGGCTTCACTGCATCCCTAATTATCTCTGTCTTAGTTCAGCTGTGTCTGGTTATGTGTCTGTGTATGGGTGTATATAAGGAAGCCAGTTTTCTGAGTTCTTTGCTGGAAGACTGTCTTCATGGCTTTGTGTTGCTTTCTGTTAAGCCCATGTGTGTCAAGTCAAGTCAAGTCAAGTCAAGTCAAGTCAAGTCAAGTCAAGTCAAGTCAAGTCAAGTCTCGTCTCGTCTCGTCTCCAGGATTGTTTTGTTATGTTGTTAGTCATGTTTCTCCAGGTTTGTTTTCTAGTTCTTTAGTGGTTTGTGAGGGTTTTTTTTGTTTGTTTTGTTTTTTTTCCCTTCTTTTGTAAAGTTAAGTTATTTTTGGTTTTTGCCTTTGTAAAAATAAAGACTCTTGCTGCATCCTGCTCTCATCCCTGCCTTGTGGATCTGCCATTTAATTGCATATGGAGCTTCATAAGAATCATGGTGTCGGTGCATCTCGCCGGCCCCTGCCTGACACATATATTTTGATTACTTATTATTTTTGGTTGAAAATTCTAGGTGTTTTGGGTTTGAGTTCACTCTGTGTAGCACTTTTTATAACACGATCTCATACCATCTCACTTGAATTGTTTACCATATTGTAATATGTGACGGCATATTTTAAATATTTAATGCTTCTCAGCACTTTCTCTGAAAGTAATTCACTCTTTGTAAAACTGGAGTACTTTAAATGATAAATAATAGTAACTCAGCTAATGCTTCAAGTGTTTGATTTTCTAAAGTTTGTGCTTCACATGTAATAAAATTTTTAAAGTTTTAAGAACTGAAAAAGGAGTTCTGAGGATGTATGTCCATCGGTACGTACACTATGCTTTGATGCTGTGTGTCCGTGTGTTGATCCCAGAGGCTACAAACCAGAAAAATGCTGTTCACAAAAATTAAAAATCAAAAACAAGTTTTAGGTTAAATTAAAATGTATTCCCAAAGCACTAACTGAAACAAACAAGGAATCCAAAATCCCTGCAAAGTGGATCTGAAGGATAGAATGAGCTCAAGAGCCTGAGAAGTGCATTCTCTCTCTATGATGTTTTCCACTGAAGAGCACTTGTTGTTCACAGTAAATCCTCTCTTAGAATGATGAGTAAGGTCATTTAAAATGTTTACCATAAACTAAGGACCAGATAGGAGACACAAAGGGCAACAGCAATGCAATACCAGAAGTGTACGCAAAACTAAGAACTTTGCTGCACCAACATTAAAACCGACTTCTGTTTCATGTCACGTGCGACCCTTCTGTAGACATTCAGCAGAGATAAAATACATGTTGTAGGTTCGGAACCTTTGATAATATATTTTATCATGCGATATTTATTTGTAATTATGATAAATTATTTCATAATTATAAGATAATTTATTTTCTCTTTTTGTCTTTATTTTTTTGTGATTATTTATTTTGTCTTTATTTATTTATTTATTTAATTATTTATTCAATGTTATGCACTATAATACTCACTGTAATGTAAACGTTATTTGTAAGAGATAAAATACACATGGATATTGTGCACACGGTCAGTAATTCTCTTGTCACTGACAAACCAAGTAGTTATTTAGCTATAAACATAACGTAACTAGGTTTGAAAATGTGGTTGCGTCCACACGGAACTATTGTCACCAGGCGACATTAAGACGAGCGGTTCATAATGTTGCCCACAAAGCGGAAGCGGAAGTGCAGGGATGCCAGACAGCTCAGCGTGTGAAAGTGTGACTTTATCTGTTAATTTTGGATTATGAAGTAATTGTACTGTACAGTGTTTGTGAGAGCACTGTTAACGGTTTTTCAGGTGGGTTTTTTATGTTTATAAAAAATCCATTTACTCCCGGTATATTGGAAATACCATGAGTTGATGTGTATATCAGAACAGGTATATTGATTGATACACATTTCAAACAAACAGCATTTTCAGAAAGAGATTACTTGTAATTATGATGTGGGCGGGGCTTAAAAACAATGACAGTCAATTAAAACGATTAACATTTTAATCAACAATCTGAAAAAGTTCAATTCTTTTTCTCAATTCAAAGTGTCTTCATTTGTGTGTTTAGAACAAATAAAATTCTAAATATTTTTTTTTTTTTACAGATTTAGATTTGGTACTAAATTTCGTAATTGTTAAGTAGCCTATGTAGGCTTATAATTTTTTTTCTTATAGGCTACAATAACTCTAACATTTTAAATAATTGATTTTATTTCCCATGATTGCACTCCGGGTGTTCTGTGTGTGCAGTGCGAAATGCCACTCTCTTCCTGATTCGTCACTTATAACAGTCGCGTCCGTGACGTCATCAGTGGCGTTGCATTTTCCCAGGAAACCTTTAATCATTAATAACAAGCTCGCTAACAGATTATCCCTGGGTGTGGCTTCTCCAAGATCTATTTCCACTAACGGAGCAAAATAATATTTGTAATATGGTTGGATAAAAGAGATATCTAACTATTGTTATCTGACCCCATCTCAGGTTATGGTTCGGAAGAAGGTGATGAGAGAAATGTACATGCCATTGAGTGTGTTATGAAATCAGATTTATTTAAACTTTTAAACTTTTTTTTTATTAGAGTATGCCAGTAATTATATTGCACTCATGGATTCCCTTGAAGAAACGTTCGAGGCACTGTCAATCTCCAGGCGCATGCAGCCAGATGAGTGTTTGTATATTCTGGACTTAGCCCTTTCACCAATCGACCACCACATTGCCGTGTCCTGCTCCAACCACACTGTACGACTGCACGCTAAAGAGACGCTCCGAGCTCTGGGTGAATATCAGGGCCACGTGGGGTCCGTGTTTGGGGTTCGGTTTTCTCCATCCTCGTCCGATCTGCTCTACAGTGGCTCTTCTGATGGGACACTGCGATGCTGGGACGTACGTCAGCCTGGTTCAAGGGCAGTCCAAGTGTTCAGGGGCGATCCAGATCACTCATACTGTTCATTCGATGTGAGCTGCAGTGGAACAGTGCTGTGTGCCGGCTCTGAAAAGCTGGGTGATGATAGCTTTCTGGTTTTCTGGGACTCCAGGATGACAGCGGGTGGAGCGAAACAGGAAGGGCTGCTGGGGGTGTACTCAGAGTCGCACAGTGATGACATCACAGCTGTGTGCTTCCACTCAAAGCAGGCAGACAGACTGGCGTCAGGTTCTACAGATGGCTTGGTGAACGTGTTCGATTTGAGTTTGGGACAAGAAGACAATGCACTCATCACAACATACAACTGTGATTCCTCCGCTAGTGCCCTCTGTTGGTCAGGTAGGCAGCACAGAACAGTCCTGTGACAGATGTATGACTTTTATACTCCTTGCTTTCTTCACGTTAATCAAATGTTAATCAAACATACTCAGTCGTGTATATATATATATATAATATGTGTGTGTGTGTATATGTATTAAACCATGCCCACTAAGACTTCTATCAGATGGCTTTTGTCCAGTTAGTCAAATAATTCACCAAAATACATTTTCTTAGGTAAAAATCAGGACCAGCTACTGTGCGTGACTCACGATGAAGGCCTCTATCTGTGGGATTTATCTCGGCTGGACACTGACGAGACTTTCACGCTCTTCAGTTCATCTGATGCTCGGAACGGCATCTCTTTACATCAGGAAGCTTCTCTGGACTACTTTGTAGCTGGAACATGGCTGGAAGAGGCAGATCGCCTGCTCGTTGTGGGCGGATCCCACAGCGGACAACTCCACCTACTGGACTGCAGCAGCGGTGAACTGAAGCTCATCAAGTCACTGAGTGGCGGGCATTCTTCTACAGTGAGGTGTTTCCATTGGGACGCGGTGGGCAGGGCTTTGCTGACGGGAGGTGATGATGGCCAGCTGTTGCAGTGGAAGGCAGGAACTGAGGAGATCCTCGTGGGAAAGAAAGACAGCCTGAAAAGCGTCTCGTCCATGCATCTGAAAGCAAAATCACACAGGAAGCAGGCGTTGAGAAGAGAAAAAAAGTGTACGTTTTAAATTTTTATCCTCACTGTGAAAGACAGTGTGGTTTTTAAAAGATAAAGATGAAATGAGTTTGAATAAAACATGATGTTGAAAATGGCCTTTTTCACTTTGTAATCTTATCTGTGGTTTATGACTTTCATGGTTATGATACTAATTCAAGCATACAATTGATGCTTTGTGTTTTATTCTCATGGCTCACACACACGAATAAATACAAATTAAACACACTATATTTATCTTTCGAATAGAAATAAATGTTTACTGTGTGCTGAAGTCAGCTGTATCTTGATAACCATGAATGGATAAAAATTAGTTGTGTTGATATCAGAGGAATAAAAAAACTTCAGTGTGTACTGGTACAGGAAAATAATCCAAACCTGGATTTGTGTCGTGAATTGTTGCCTGCAAGAGGTTTATTTCTCACCCACTGATTTGTGTGTGTGGGTAGTTTCTGATAAACCCTGTTGGATAATTTCTGCACTTTTTAGTCAGTTTGTATGTGAACTGTTACAGACTAGAACTTTTGTTCATCACGTGTAAGACCATCCTTATCTAAAGCATCCTGAGCTTTGCTTTCAGAACTGAACGACTGGCTGAATGATAAACAAACACAAAACCACACACACAAAAAAAAACTGGAGTCGTTTGTGCGAGTCGGTTCAGTAAACCGATTCAGAGGAGTAAATTTAATGATTTAATCAGTATTGGTTGTAGATAAACTAGGAAGAGGAGGAATGGGGAAAGAAACAGGTCTCTTTATGTGAGTTTCCCCTGATCAAACATTTATTTATGGAGATGTTAAAGTACAGAGTCGTTTTCATGCTCGAGTGAATCAAATGCACGGGATTCTTTCGAACAAAAACAGAACGCGCTGCTTTGTAACGAATCGTTCACCGCAGGGTTTGGCCACAATTCAAGTCAAACTTCATTCCACATTTGATTTTTCTTCCTACCACCTTTCTTTCCCTCAGCGCCGTTTGACAGAGAGCGAGCTGAATGTTTTTCGTCCTTTCCTCGGCAACCTATGTTCAGTCTGCGTTCTCGCCCCCTCTTAAGATTGACAGCCATGCTGTCCAATCGTATTGGCGAGAATCTTTAAACCATCCAATCAGCGCAGAGTATGGGCTGGCACACAGACCCAGCACGGTTGAGCCCAATGTGTGTGTTGTGTGCCATGGACTCAGCCCAGCAAGAGTGACAATAGGGTGAGACGATTTGATCGCCCTGAATAAAATTTAAATAAATAAAACAAGATTCAAAAAAAGGAAGAAGACGCAGGAAAGCAAAGCTGAATATACAGGATTTCTATCCAACACCAGGAAATGTGTTTATTTTAACGGCATCTTGGTTTTCCTTTTTTTTTTTTTTTAAATGCATCCATTGATGGGACACGGAGGATTATTTCACTAAATGGTGTTAGCATTGACAGTTTTTCGGTCAACATTGCATATTTTTGCGTCTGTGTGCTTTCAAACAGGACATTTCCGCTGAATCTTGGAACGCATTTTTGAAGTAGAGTAAATAAATAATTAAAAAGTGTTGATACGGGATCACTCCTCCTAATCACCTCCTTCGTTCCCCCGAAACACAGAGGATCAAAAGGTAAATAAACTTCTTCCTTTTCGAAATAAATGAACTTTTGTTAGCGTTACATGCACACTTATAGTTTTGTTTACTTTATTTATTAATGCTGCTTGTTTTTATTTCCTTTTGCGGCTCCTTTCCGACCCGAGGCACGAGCTGGAATTCGGTTAGCATGCTAGCATGTTAGCTCAATTGTAAAAATAATTAAAATAATTATCCTATTTCTTACTGATGCAGAAATAAACATTGGAGTGTTCAGATAGACGTAATAAAATTTGCTTGTTTATTTTATTTATGTGGTTTTGTGTAAGGGAAAAAATAAATTGGTGAAGCAGCTAATGTTTTGATCCTGAGCGATGGCTTCAGCCGGCTAGCTAGTTAGCTGTTAGTGCAGCTTCTGAGGATGGATAAAACTAAATAAACGGCCATAGAAGCTTCTGGGAGCTCATATGTTCATTACCTGACTTGTAAGTAATATAATCATAAATCTGTTTTGGTGCATAATGGTAATGCGTTTTATGATTTTGTTTGCTAATGAATGCTAATCGCATTCGTAGGCCTCAGTAGCTTGAACTCTTTCCTAGATAGATGATAGCAAAACTCTCATTTTTATCTCTAATCCCAAATGGACACACAGTGCACTACGTAGGGTGTATATGATCAGAATGTATGTGCACTATGTAGTGTATAGGCGGCTGTGGGGGCGTTTGGGATTCTTCCTGGGGAGAATTTGCCCTGTCAATTTCCCAGTTACTGGAAGCTTGTGCGGTTCTTCAAGCTTGTTTTTTTCGCCACAGAAGTGTTTTAACTTATATCCAGAGACTCTGGAGGAATGCAAATAAAAATAATTTGATAGAAAATCAACAGCTTCGTGTACCTGCTCCTCAGTGTGATGGAAACCATATTAAAAGTATAAGTTGCAAGTCAACAGTTTAATAAATAAAGAAATTTAATATGCACATGATGTTGGAAAAATTGATTGTTTTTTTGCACTTTTTTTGTCCTCAAACTGAGAAAAATAAATATTTTCCTGACACATTCTTGTGTCTAGTCTTGTGTTCAGCCAATAAAATGCTCTCTAGGACGTGTATGTCCCTCCCCGAAGGGCGTGTCTTGCAGCTTATCCGTTAACATGGTTGGTTTGTCTTTGACTCTTTTGTTCGCTTTTCAGTCATCAGTGAATTGAGGAGTTTCTTTCATTTAATGGGAAGGAGATTCTATGGAAGTTGTCATTGGTGGAGTATTATTATTATTAATAATTTGTTTTGCATGGGGGTTGCGTCCTTCTGGAACGCAGACTGATCAGGGTTGCAATTCTGTCTTTATACCCTGTAAAATATAATTTTCAAACATCAAATTTGTTCTAGTTAAAGTGGACAGACAATGATGAGACAAGTTCTGCAGTTGGAAACAGGAGGAGTGCAAACCTTCACCCAGCTGAAAAAAGAACAAAGCACACAACACCCACTGCTGGATTTATGGAAATACCACACTTCCAAAAAAAAAATCATTCCTGTCTCACAGTGTTCAAGAATATATATATATATATAAAAAAAATCCTCGAATCAGGAATTTGGTCCAGATTGTTTCCAAGATGTAATGGAGTCTTCCTTGTCCAAACCTCAGATTCTGGGAGAAATTCATGGCAGTCAGTATCAAACTTTGTATTTGTTTATATTTTTTTGTTTATATTGTTTATATTTTTATATGTATTTGATTGCATAGGAACAGACACTCAAACCAGCTGAAGGTGAAATACAATCTCTTCTGTGCAGTTTAAACGAGGATTGTGAACTTTCCACTGTCTTTCATATCTTGCGTGTCTTTTAAGCTACTGTCACTTTAGATTGGGGGGGGGGGGGGGGTTTGGCGTATAAAACGCTCAGGACGTTTTATTGTGAAGTGAAACTGCTCTGCTGCCATGTGCACTAATTGTATGATGAAAGGTTCATACTGCCCTCACTGTTCCTCTGTAATTCCTGCACAGTGATGAATCAAACAAACACCACTGGTTACTGGTGGAGGATGTAGGAAAGTTAGGGTGGTAAAACATGGTTTTCAGGGTGGTGTCTGCATCCTATGCGGCCACGCCTCCTCTCTCTGTTCTCACAAAACAATGCTAATGAAACTCCAATTGCAGTTTTGTAAATGGTTGTGGTGTTTTCAGTCCGCTTGCAGTCCTCAGCCTCCCGCTCCGAGACCTGACCATTGCACCTTGAATACAGAGTATTTCCTGTACTGAGACGTAGTAAGGTTTTGTTTGTTTTGTGGTCCTTTGCTGCTTTGTTTTTATGAAGGGACTAGAAGTCGAACTCCTCCTGGATAGAATGCTAATCCATCACAGGTTACCTTCCCAGTATTTTTACTGCGTTCCATTTATACCACTGGGTCTTCAGAGGCACAATTGTGGTTCAAACCTTGTCCATGGGTCTTTGCACGGTGGGTGTCAAACAGGGATTCAAACCAACGACCTTTGGATTATGACCCGAGCACCCTACACCACCGACTCCACATTATTGAACCATGAAGGCAGTTATAACGCAACAAGCGTTATTATCCAACAATGTCCCGATTCTAGTAGACAAGTCACTTAAAATGCCCACCTCCAATTTATGCCTTGCTTTTTGAAGCCCCACTCTATTGTTTAACTGACAGCTAAGATCCTCCTATTGTTACAAAGCAGCTGAAGTTAATTTCACACAGCTCTCAGAAGCTATGTTAATGAAATATGGACTAAAATAAAGTGATGATGAACCTCAGACGTACACTGGTGCATGGTGTTTTACTGACAATTGACTTCACCAATCACAGACCTTCTGTCAAGATTTCAAAACAGAATGCTTGGGTATATGCAATTTAAAATGGATTAGGCTCATTGTGTTTGATGTCTTCCAGTCATTAAAGATCAAATCTTATGCGAAGACTGGTCCTAAACACCAAGCTCAAGGTCACAAGTACGTCTTCAGCTTTTGTTATGAGGTTTGTTATTCAAAGTCTGGACTACATTTCAACACAATGCATAATACCCGTGAGTAACGTCACATGCAAATTGATCATGAGGCACCTATGACGCCATAGCGAACCCGTTTACGAACGAGTGTAAGAGGTTGAGTTTTTAAATATTCAGTATCTAGTTGAATATTAAATCTGACAGTACTGACATGACGAATAGGGGTACATGATGCCATATAATAATAATGTGATATAATAAAAATAATAATAAATAAAACAAATTTTCCCCCATAATTTTAGTTGTATCCAATTCCCACCCGTCAAGTATTACCTCCCTATTATACAACCACCACCAACCAGTGAGGGGTGTAAGCATGCACATCCCTCCTCCATGACATGTGATGCTGCCACCCGCAGAGTGGGCCAGGAAACGGGCACAATCGCACCCGTAAACGTGTCCTTGCAAGTGCGATCAATAATGTCTGCCAATCACTTTAGAAGTGCAAGCCACCTGCCAATGAGAATAGTACAGTTGTGATCACGCTCTCCGTTTCCAAGCAACGTGACTCATTTCACGGAAATATCCGGTCTCACTCAATGCCAGTGAGAATAATACATACACGCTATCACTGCTTGTTTGCCCAATTTCCTTTCATATTATGTATTTACTTACCGTATTTTCCGGACTATAAGCCGCTACTTTTTTCCCCACGCTTTGAACCATGCGGAGATGCGGCTTTTCTATTAATTTTTCTTCAGCCTTCACTTCAACTTCACTGTTGGAAGTGCTCTAACAGGAAGTGCAAAAACGAGGCATGCAGGGGAGTCGCTCTATATACGCTGGCAGCGTCAAACCAATTAGAGAACATCACGTAAAACTAATCCTCCGGAGTTCATTTGTGATATGGGTGCGTATGGAGTCACAGATCAGTGACGGTGCGTGGAATAAACATCCGGTCTTTTTACATATGTACTGCCGGTGTGCTAAGAGAATTCAGCATCAATGAAGCTATGGCAAACAATCTTTCACTAAGACTGGGAGGCAGTGATGCGGGAGTTATGCCACCATTTGTGAATGGGTTGTGGATGTGTTTGGAATGGACTGTTTAGTTTCGGTGAGTGTGTTTTTAAATATGCATGATAAAGATATTTCAGGCTTTTTGTTTAGCTTCGGTGAGCGTGCCTGCCTAGCTGCACTGAGCATGTTTTTAAATATGCAGCATAATTAATAAGCTTATCTATGACAAAATAGGTATTTCTTTTAGATTTTAGTGGGTGCAGCTTTTAAGATGCGTTTTTATACTCTGGAAAATACGGTAGGTACCCCAAGGGTTGCTGTCGCGTGCGCGTAAAATTGCAGACCACTCATTCATTTTCCAAACTGCTTATTCCTAATTAGGGTCGTGGGGAGACTGGCGCCCATCTCAGCCGACTCTGGGCAAGGGCAGAGTACACCCTGGACAGCTCGCCAGGCCATCGCAGGGCAGAAACACGCTGATGGCTATGCAGCTACTCTTGACGAACATCAGCAATGGTTCTTTAACATCCCTCTCGCCACAGACAGTGAGAGACATGGCCGGAATTTGGTAACCCAGTTAGCTGCACTGGGCGGCCAGCATTGATAAGAGTGCTTTTTCATTAAGTAATTTTAAACGCAGTAATTGTAGTATTAAATTTATTTTTGTGTTAAAGCAAAAGGTAAGTGTTTAACATACCATAAGTCCCTGTTTTTTGTGAATAACAGGCATATTTAATAAATCACCGGCCTTAAAAATGCACGTCAGCCCAGTTCTGAAAACCGGCTCGAAAAGCATGATGGCTTCTGATGGCTCACGTTTGACAGTTGTGCATTCATTGGAGTCGTTCTGAAACACTGACAGAGGACTAGATTGTTTCTTTAGCTACATTTTTATTTAAGAATTATGACCATGACTGCGCCGGAAGTGTTTAAAATACCAGTTTAAAGTTTTCTTTCATTTTGTAGAATGACTAAAGTGTGTGAAATCATATCATTTTTCATATAAAAAGAAATCATATTTTCTCTTAAAAAAAAAAAAAAAAAAGATAAAATAATGTGACGCGAAACTGCACCGAGCAGATGTTTAAACTCAAGTCTATCTGCCCGCAGCTGTTTAGTGCAAGTTTGCGCGCTGCCCTTGGCGACTCGGGGCAAGCAGCCGCACGGACCCGCTGAGCACGGAAGTGACACAAACACCGAAAGAAGTTCGTGTTCAAATATACAAAGAATTCTGCATGTGTATGTTACTAAATAATTATTGTTTCCCTTGCATAAATCTTACTTAATGTTGCATGAGTATAAATACTATTATGGGGTCATTACCGGAGACCTTTTAGTTTTGACAGTGCTGTACAGGCTGTGACTGAAGGAAAATAACAGTTTTCATTGCTTTAAAGTGACCGGTTCCCCATTTGAACAGGATTGATGAAATGTTTTGCCCCGTAATGGTCGTTTCCTGTTTTTAAAATGCAGTTAAATTTAAAACTAAAATATTTTATTTAAATAGTATAGTTAAAGCTGTAACCAAATTTATTCATACGTTTGCTTTTCAGAAATTGCTTTTTGATTTGTAGGAGTCATAAAATAAGTTTGTTAATTGATTAAAATTAATTGATAAAAAGGCAATGTTTTAAGCTGTATAACAGTTCAGACCTGATGTTAATGGCACCAATACCTAAGAAATTGTGGCTGATTTACTCTCAAAAGTCAACGGAGTTGCCAACCCGGCCATTTTGACAAGTGGAATAAGTATTTTTTTCATCTCCATTTTTAGGAGGAATCTTTTAATTTATCATGCAGGTAATGACTTCAAAAAAACTAGACAAACTGTGTACACAAGTCAGACAATGTAGAGTAATAAGCATTTAAACATTTTTTTGTTATTTAACTGATGTATGAAAAAGCAATTTTGGCCGTTTTAGTGTAACATGGACAATAAAATGGTTTCATATTGAAGATGTTTAAAATACTGTATCTTTTGAACCAATTGAGGTATATTAAGATATTATTATATAAAATAAAAAATGCCTTGGGGTACCTGATTTAATAATGTTCATTCATACTGCTCAGTGAATTTCAATTACAGTGAGTACATCAAAACTAAAATGAGGCATAGAGTGCATCCAGGCACATAACATGCAGTTTAATCAAGGAAATGTGCTACCTACAAAATAGTAAGTAACTCAAGCAAGGACAGGACAATAGCAGGAGAGTGAATAAAGAAATAATGATGTAGGTGGTGCATTTCTTCCCCTGTGAGTGAAAAGGTCTTCAAAGTCATGCTCTCCCCTAATGCAAGGGCAAGTTTATGGGTATCTACGCCTGCTGGACTTATGGCAGAAGTGAAGAACATGAAGTTGGGAAAGTTGGCAGGAATGACTGATCATGCCCATGGATTTTACTCCTGTCATGGAATACACCCGCCTCTCTTCGAACTGCTGCACATGTGTATTTGGAGGCAGCCTAACCCACTCGGAGTTAAAGCGCTATCTGCCCCCTCAAACGAATTGTCTCATACCATGATTGGCTGATGATCGCTGTGAGTGACAGGGAAGTGTGCGTCTACCATCCCTCCTTATCATGATCGCTCGGCCAAGTAGCTCCCATGGACGTCTGGTCGCAGATGGTTGCGGCATCAACCCGGATTCGCACTGGTGATCTGCTTGATAGTCATGCACCTTGTAGATATGCCACTTTGGAGCCGTTTGTCTTTTTTTATATATATATTAAGTTATTTGGTAATTTTGTAAATGCAATATGTTGAAACTGTCAGCTTAGTTTTAAAACGTGTTGCTGCTGTTATTCTGTTACTTCATCAGCAGAGATTATATTTATATATTCACAGAAAAAAATTTGGGGATGTGATATTTATCAGGATTTTTTCACATCATCCACCTCTCATTCTCCCGGAGCTTCAACACGAATCTCAGCAGGAGGAAAAAACTATCATTAAGTTGATATTAGCAAACTGACTAACTTTAACATCACTGCAGCACAGAGAGGATGTGTTGTGTGTAGTGAAGTCTTGCTGTGAAGCTCGATTAATGCGATTACAAATAAAAATACATTTTCTGAATGAAGCGCAGACTCCAGGAAATAAACGGCTCCATGATACAGAGTGAGGTTTTGTTTTTATATAATTTTGATGCCAGTTTGCACCTCCTCGAATCACAACACAGTCCTGTTACTCATATTCACATCCATCGATTGTTTATGGTGATGATTGGTGATTATTTGGTAGCAGTTTGGTGGCGAGTATTTCGGGGATGTTTTTCAGACACTCTGGTGTTTGGACTGACCCTGTATTAGTGTCTTCAATTATATACTGTAAAGCAAATCCCGTCACTGCATTTACAAAGACCTATTAAATGTTTGTAAATGTAAATTAATGTTGTAGTGAAATGACTTTCGCTCAGTACTGAATTTTGTTTTAATGTCGCAGAGGTGAATTTCGTACCACATAAGGTCAAAAAAAAAAGTTCTGTATGCCCTAACAGGCTCAGAACATAGGGTCTGTATGATGTTTTTTTTTTTTTCTTCTTCTTGCGAATATGTCTTGTACCCAAAATACCATGAATTAATTTATGTCCGAGCTCAAGTGTCGCAAAACATGATTATTCTGTATTTGTAAATGTGAACAATAAGTTGCTCTTAGTCGAACTCTTGAGTAAAGATTTCTATACAAGGAAACATCATTCAATTTAAATACTCTTAAATAATCACCACATGCTATGAGCACAATCATGCTAGTATCTTTTAAAATGACCCAAATCTTCAGACAGCTGTTTCTGCTCTGTTATCCCTTGTATAATCTTGTCAGTGCAGACAATGGCTCATTTCTCCCTACACTATGTATTGTGCAGATCAGTCTGTACTTCCTTAAGGCGGCTGTAGTCTATAGTATTCAGCGCCTTTGCCTAGAATGCTATGAGATTATCTGTAAATATTAGCATGACTATGGTTTTACAAAATATAAAAAACACTTACTGGTTAAAAGAGATTTCCTTGTGACCATCTGCACAGTTTTCACAACCAATAGCGCAAGAAGGAACCGTTTTAACACAGAAACAATACAAATCCACAGCACACTCGGAGGGAAAGCACTATCCGCCCCCTTTTATGAATGAGCTCTCAGATTGGCTAGCGATCGCTGTGAGTGACAGGGAAGTGAGCATATGCCATTCCTCTCTCCCGTGAGAGCTCAGCCAATTAGCTCCCATGGACTCACGGCCACGAACGGGTGTGTGGTTTAAAATGGATTCAAACTTGCGGTCACGCTGACCATCTTGACTGTACATAAAAACATTTATAGTGTCCGGCTCATCCTAACGTGGTGTGATCTGGATTTCAGTGGTACATGTGACACCATCACACCAACTAACAGAAGCAGCATTAGAACTTTTTAAATAATACAGATGTATATTAATCCTCCCATGGACCTATGGGAGGGGCTATGCTGTGCTGTGAGTTTGGTGGCAGCAGAAGACATGGGTTCTGTCCGACCGATCCTCAGCTTCTGACTCTTGGGACATGGAATGTCACCTCTCTGTCGGGGAAGGTGCCTGAGCTGGTGCATGAGGTTGAGGGATACCGACTAGATATAGCCGGACTCACCTTGACACAAAGCTTGGGCTCTGGAACCACCCATCTCAAGAGGGGCTGAACCTTATTCCATTCTGGAGTTGCTCATGGGGAAAGGCATTGAGCCGGTGTGGGCATCTTTGTTGCCCATTGTCTCGGTGCCCATATGTTGAGATCTCCCTGGTTGACTCAAGATTCTGGTTTCTTTGTCATTATATTTGCACATAACAAAATTTCGTATGGGGCTCTCAGCAGTAGAAGGTAGAAACAAGTTAAAAAGATGCAAACGAGACAATAAACTGCAATTAACACTGTCGAGCAGAATATAAACAAAAGTAATTCTGTACTTTAAGTAAAAATATAAAACAGAAATGTAAACTCCGTACCTATGGATGAGAAATGGACACTGAAAGGGTAGCTTCCCTCCGCCCTTGGGTGGCGGGACGGGTCCTGACTGCTGTTTCTGCTTATGCACTGAATGACAGTTCAGAATCCCCACCCCTTTTGGAGTCTGTGGGGCGGGGGATGTTGGAAACCGTCGTCCTGGATGACTTTAATGCCCATGTGGGCAACGACATTATGACCTGGAAAGGTGTGATTGGTTGGTACGACCTATCCAATCTGAACCCGAATGGTGTTTCTTTCAACTTCTGTGCCCTTCGTTGTTTGTCCATCACAACCATGTTTGAACATAAGGGTGTCCATAAGTGCACTTTTTACCAGGACGCCCGAGGCCACAGCTCGATGAATAACTTTGTTGTCATGCCACTGGACTTGCGGCCACATCTTCTGGATACTCTGGTAGGAGAGGAACTATGCTGTCAACCAATCACCAGCTGGTGGTGAGCTGGCTCCGATGAGGAGGGAAGCTGCCATCCAGATCTGGCAGGCCCAGGCATGTAGTGCAGGTCTTCTGGGAATGTTTGACGGAGTCTCCTGTCACAGGGGAGATGGAATCCGAACGGGCCATGTTTTGTGCCTCCATTATTGAGGCAGCAACCCATAGCTATGGCCAGAAGGTCATTGGTGTCTATTGTGGCGGTAACCTCTGAACCCAGTGGTGGACACCTGTGGTGGGGGGGCAGTTCAACTGAAAAAGGTGCCCTATTTGGTTTTATTGGCCTGTGGGACTCCCGAGGGAACTGACAGGTGCCGGCAGGCCAAACGTGCTGCTGCCCGGGCTGTCGCTGATGCAAAATCTCAGTTGTGGGAGGAGTTCTTGGTCAGGCCTGGAAAGCAATTATCGGTTGGCCTCAACGGTTCTGGACCACCATCCATCGTCTCAGAAGGGGGAGTAGTTCTCCACAAATACTGTTTACAGTGGAAGCGGGGAGCTAGCTGTTCACCTCGAATGGGGATGTTGTCGGGAGGTGGAAGAAATACTTCGAGGACCTCCTCAATCCCACCAACACACCCTCCGTGGAGGAAGAAGACCCTGGAGGTTTGGGTGGGGTTCCGCTCATTGCTGGGGCTGAGGTAGTCAAAAAGCTCTTCAGTGGTCGAACACCAGGGTGGATGAGATCCATACTGAATATCTCATGGCTCTGGATATTGTAGGACTGTCTTGGTTGACACGTCCCTGCAACGTTGCGGGGTCATCGAGGACGTACCTCTGGGTTGGCGAACCGGAGGGTGTGTTCCAATTATCATGGAGTCACACTCCTCTGCCTACCTGGGAAAGTATATGCAGGAGTACTGGAGAGGAGGGTCCGACCGATGCCTGAACCTTGGATTCAGGAGGTTCAATATGGTTTTCGTCCTGGCCGCAGCACTTTCGATCAGCTCTATACACTCTACAGGTGCCTGGAAAGGGAACGGGAGTTTGTCCAAACTGTCCAGATGTGTTTTTGTGGATTTAGAGAAGGCTTTCGACTGTGTCCCTCAGGCTATCTTGTGGAGTGTGCTTCGGCGGTATGGTGTAATGGACCAATTTCTATGGGCCATTCGGTCTCTGTATCGCCAGAGCCTGGTCAGCATTGGTAAAAGGAGGTCAATTCCTTTCCAGTGAGGGTTAGAGTCCACCAAGGCTGTCCTTTGTCACTGATTCTTTTCATATTTCTTAAAGCAAAACATAACCCTAATTCAAAAACTGAATGAATGTTTCCTCGGGACTTTTACCTCACGTTTCATTATTTATATAATAATTCTATAAATTAAATAATAATAATTATCATGTAATTATTATCTTAGTAAAAATACCGCTAAAAATTCAGTCCGTGTTTTCCCATGATGCCTCGCTTCTGTGACGTCGAGACCACCCCAACACACACACAGAGTAGGTTTGTGCCGATGAAATGTAGGCACTTTGCTGAACGTTGGCGCAGTTGCGGATGTTTTTTGCCATTGGGGATAAC
>JAQNCB010000028.1:1987787-2000291 GCA_030068295.1 Euristhmus nudiceps | reverse complement strand
CCAAAAATCCTTTTTATTTGTACACAAAATCCATCCTTCTTTCTTTCCTCAAGAAGATTTCAATTACTCTGTCGTACTGATTATCCATGCGTGACACTTGTGGCCATTACATAACGCAGAACCAGTGCGAGCTGCGCTGCCTTACTCGAATCTGTCGTCTCATCCACCATAACAGAGACAAACGGTGCTTTATTAACTCCCCTTCTGATCTCTTCCCCAATCACTTCAGCAATAGCAGTGATAAGGTCGTTTTGAGCGACGTCCCACTAAATACTAGTGGACAGGTGGTAATGTAAATCCGTGTTGCTCTCAGCAATCAGAGAAAGAAGCTCCAGATAGTTTCCTCTGTTTTTGTATCCAGCGCTGTCATCGCGTCCCCGAAATGAAAGTTCCTGCTTGCCCAAAAAAACGACACAGTCTATCATTCCACAAATCCAGTATTGCTCCAAACACCATGTCTATTTGTGGCAAATAAGAAGCACTCAAAGCAAGACAATTTGCAATGTTCTTCAGAGCCTGTGAGCCAGGCACATAGACTACAGTGGGGTGGAGCTTACTTCATATTCTCCCGTGTTGTTGTGAATGCCGCGAGATTTAAAACCATCATGGTAGCGTCCTCTATTGAAATTTCGAAGAATTAAAAGCCTTTTTTTTCGTGACCATGATACTCAAACTGATAAAATAAATGCAAGATAAGAATATATTATGTTCAGACGTTCAATAGGAAAAGTTTGAAAATAGGGTTATGTTTGGCTTTAAGTCGCATATTCTCCCATTGCTTGCTTGGGTTTCCTCCAGGTACTCTGGTTTCTTCCCACACTCCAAAGACATACACATTAGGCGAATTGGCTGTTCCAAATTGCCCCTGGGTTTGAGAGGGCATGTGAGTGTAACTGGTTGTATGTTTTGGCAGTGCAATGGATCAATATGCTGTTGAGGGTATACCCTGCCTTCACCCAGAGTCCGCTGAGATAGAGTCCAACCTCCCAGCTACCCGAGTACAATGAAACAGTTTGAAAAATGAATGAATGAATGAATGATGCTTATAGCCAGTAGTGGCGTCATAGCTCTGCACTCAGTGGTTTTTATGGTGTAGCAGAGCTTAGCACTGGAGTGATGGATTTATGTACATATAAACCACAAAAACAAAGAGGCTAAAGTGTAGGGCAGGTAGGGTTTAATGAGGCTTTATAAATCTTTAATATAATGCCATGGGGGAAAAATCAATGCATTGTAACATTCGTACAGCTGAAATGTACTTAATGAAGAATTAATGAATGACAGGCTTCCTTCTCGGCGTAATGGTTAGCACGTCTGCGTCACACAGTAAGAGGGTCTTGGGTTCAAGTCCTGGACTTGGTGAGAGTGTTACTATGTGGAGTCTGCGTGTTCTTCCCTTGCTTGTGTAGGTTTCTTCCAGGTGCATGGGTTTCCTCCCACAGTCCAAAGATATGCACATTGGGATAACACACGAACAGGGAGACACGGGGGCATTTGATTGGATATTGTCCAGCAGATCGCAAGGCACTGATTGGTCAGTGTTTTTACAGAATTACAGCGGCCACAGATGACCGATTTTTTCGGACCTTTTTCAGAGTGTAAAGAAAATTTCAACCAGTAGAACATTTTGTGTGGTCAACTAAAAAATACCAACACCAACTTTAAATGTCAATGCTACACTCTCTTCACAGTAAGAAGGTCCTCAGTACTTGCGTTAGTTTCCTCTGGGTACTTCAGTTTCCTCCCAAAGTCCAAAGTACTGCACATCGTAGGCGTGTGTGAATGGTTTTGTGTGGTGCCTTGCAATGAACTGTTCAGGATGTACCCCTTCTTTGCCCAGAGTAGGATTAAATGGCTTGGCAAATGAATGAATGAAGACTTGATTAGGTTAAACTCCTTTCTTCCTGATGGTCCTTAAATAAATCATACACACTGATGTTGGTATGATAGAAGGCACTGAAGCTTGTCTCTGAAATCAAGAGCAATGAGTAGAATTTTAAGTGTTGAGAAAACAAGACGGTGAATGATGTTGAGAAACGAGTGCATGCTGTTTTAACCTCTAGACTGATGTAATGTAATGTGTTGTTGGCTGACTGCCACACTGTCTATTTTTAGCGAGATTAAAATTCAACAGCTTGTATCCTATGCTGGGTAAAGTTAGTGTATTATTAAGTATAATTATACAGGATGTTAGGTATACCTATACATCGGGTCACTTTAGTTAATAACCAGAGGGTCAGTCAGAGTACAAGGTACTTCCGCCAGGCACAAATAGATTATGGTGACAAATGCATTGGTTCACCTGAAAAATCAAAGAATGCTGATTTTTCTAGCTTTGCATAGTCATAATGTAATATATAACAAACAAACAACTATATAAAATATAAAATACAGTCATCCCTTGCTATTTATTTATTGGTACACCAATGGGAAACAAAGTCCCATTTACAGGGTCCATCACACCTAAGGGATATTTGGAACAGCCAATTCGCCTACTGTGCGTGTTTTTGGACGGTGGGAAGAAACCGGAGTGCCCGGAGGAAACCTGTAGGGCAGAACCATGCTGACGGCAACCCAATGGCCTACTCTGTACGAAAGTCACCAATGGTTCTTTTACTTGCTTCCCACCACAGACAGTGAGAGACATGGCCGGCCTTGATAACTCAGTTAGCTGGACTTGGGGAACAGCGGTGACAACGTGGTGATATCGGTGCTTGAACCCCCGACCTTTGGATCAGTAATCCAGCACCCTACCTCTGGAACACTACTTCCTCTCAAGTAATTTAGTGTGTAATGTAGTGTTAGTCAAACTATAAGCCAGATAATGTCATATCATCCTTCTGTTATCTGTACCGCTTATCCATCAGGGCTGTGGAAGAATTTGGAACCAGTCCCTGAGGACAAGGGGGTGGCACCCTGAACAGATTTTCAGCAGGACTAACACAAACAGAAAAATCAGTTCGCACCTGTGCAATTTAGTGTAGCCAGTTGACTCATATGCATGTCTTTGGGTTATAGAAGGATACTAGTGTACCCGGAGGAAACCTCTGCAAGGATGGGGAGAAAATGCAAACTCCACACAGTAAGGGCTTTGGCTGAGATTCAAACCGGCAACTTTGTGCTATGAGTTGACCGTGCTAGTCGCTAAGCCACCATGTATGATAAATATCACACTGGTTAAATGAGTGTTGATTTACATATATAGGTAATTGAAGCTATTAAACTTAGATACTGCTTCACCTGAAGCAGGGCTCGAAATTCTTTTTTCTTTTTTTTTTTACGAGCCAGCCGGAATAGTTACCTAACAAAGCTACTAGCCAATATGAAAATCAACTAGCCAAAGTGTGTCTGATCTCACTGAGTTCAACCCTCTGTAAAAATGACATAGATGATTATTTATTATACAGTTGTTCATAACTAATACGCATTTTATTTTATTTCAAGAGTATTTTGATACTGTTGTTCAATAAAAAAAAATGAAAACAACTCCGAGTGCCAAAATAAAATAAAAAATAATTATGATTTTTCCCGTCTCAGGTGGCGGCTTAGCACCTTTCAAAAAATTCCACATTACAAAGATGTTTTGACAGTTGAAGATGTAAACAAAAACACGTGTATTGAAATCTGCTTGTCATACAAATTACAAAAGTATTCTTCACGACTTTTTTCAGTATTTTTGAAACATTTTAAGTAACACCTCTTCCCCACACATGAATTAGCAACAAATGTATTTGTAAGCAATA
Organism: Euristhmus nudiceps; assembly: GCA_030068295.1. Classification (NCBI taxonomy): domain Eukaryota; kingdom Metazoa; phylum Chordata; class Actinopteri; order Siluriformes; family Plotosidae; genus Euristhmus; species Euristhmus nudiceps. The sequence continues at coordinate 1,996,548 of JAQNCB010000028.1, read as the reverse complement.
TTATTGACCTTTATTTTACATAATATTTAAAATCTAGAGGTAGGATGGCAACACCATCATATGACTCACATGACAGACAGACTGCGCGCGACACAAAGAGAACGTGCACTCTTTTTATTTTTCCATACAAAATAGGTAATGTCATATACAAGTGCCGTGTTTAAACGCTTTTATTGAATAATTTTTCAACTTACAAGCCCGTCCTTTTTTGAAAATATATTTTCAACTCGCCAAACCAGGCAAGCTGGTAACTGAACTAACTCGCCAAATGAGAAATTAAGTCGCATCTGGCCACCGGACTAGTGCGAATTTCAAGCCTTGTGAAATATGGCCAAGTGAAAAAATGTAATAAAATTCAAGTGCATCAAACAGCGTGAGCACTTCTGCTGTTACTAAAAGTCAAAAAGTACCCTTCCTTCCTTTTAGTTTCTCTCAAACCCCAGTAAATTCTTTTGAAGAACTTTAATCATTGATGAAGTCTGAAGTGATGGGGGGTTACATCGAAAGGCAGGATTTCTTTGGTCTACTGCCTTGACATAGATAATATATTTCTTGCTTCTGACTGATTCAACTCCAAGGTGCCTCCACTTCTGCTGGACAAAAATAAAAGTTTTTTCAATGAGGTGGTCAGGCTGTGAGGCGGACATGATAACCACTTCATTATCATGTCGCCCCAAGCCAGAGCAGTGTTATTTTGTTACCTTTTTTGTCCCTAATGTGTGGAAGCTGTCGTATTTACAAACAGCAGCTTCTTATGCTCTGTTATTGTCCATATTGTCCACCTTCACTGGCAGAGCTGAAGGCAATTTGATGCATGGGTAAAGCTAGTAGTAAAAGCTATTTTTTCCTCAATTCATTATAGAATTTAAGTCTCTCAGAGTTGCTGCAGGTGCCTTGGTTGAGGTCTGAATCTGAATCCCAGGAGTTATGTTGTATTTTATGTCTCCCCCTTAGGTTGGGGCAAGTTTGCCAGGCTTACAAGGGCTCTGACCAACAGTCGGATCACCAGCCAACAATTGACTCCTATGAGCAAGCCTGATGTCAGCTCCCACAAAACCTCCCGACTCGCAGAGGTCAGTGTGCACGCATGGAATTACAGAATGTCATCAGAAACAAGTTACTTCTCACCCAGGGTTATGAATATAGTGCGAAAAACATCGTCTTTCAGCTTTAACTAAGGTGTCATGCACAATTCTTTGCCATTTGTCTCAGTTTGTAGTGTTGACATTCTCAAGTTCAACCCCCCCATTTTCTCCCTAATTTTAGTCGTATCCAATTCCCACCGATGAACTTTTGCCTTCCCTATCACACCAACCGGGGGGGGGGCAAAAGCAAAAACATGTTCCCTCCATGACATTCAGTGCTGGCCACCCACCTCTTTTTGAAATGCAATCCATGTGTATTTTGGGGGGGGGGGGTCTAATACACTCGGAGGAAAATCCTCTTCTTATGAATAAGCTCACAGACGCCCGTGATTGGCTGGTGATCGTTGTGAGTGGCAGGAAAATGAGCATATGCCATTCCTGCCTCCTGTGAGAACAAGGCCAATTAGTTCTCATAGAATCCCGGGTTATGGATGGCTGTGGCATTAACCTGGATTTGAACTTACAATCTGTGGGTTAATAGTCACACACCTTGTTGATGCGCCACTCGGGAGCCCAACACCTCAAGTTCAACCCTGTATGTCGAAATACAGTTCTGAGAAGTTTCTTATTCTTTTCTTTGATGTTGTTCAGAGGAGGTCGTGAGCAGACGTTGCGCCCTGTTGCACTGTCGAGAGATAAGGGTGAGATAAGGGGAGACTCTCTGTGTATCTAGTGAAGGGTTAAAGGCTGAGAGATTCTGGTCAGTCCTTTGGGATTCTGTAAATTATCCATTGAGCTGTTTTATCTCCTTTGCCTTAAGTGTCCATGTTTCTTAACCCAGCTTCAGAACTGGTTGAATTGCTGTTTGACATGGTCTTCCAAGTGGCACAACAGAAAAGTGTTCACTATTAGCTGGATTTTGCAAGTTCAGCCTCCGGGTATTGCATACAGCCATCCATAGCTGGGAACATATGCTGTCAAGGAGGGATGGTATGCTCACTCTTTTTCTTGGTGTCTGTGAGCTCATGCATACGAAAGGGAGAATATCGCTTTCATTCGAGTGTGTTACACCAGGTAGAATGCACATGGCGACTTTCGCCCTCCCTGGTTGCTAGCCATCTTGGGGTAGGCTAGAACTATCTGATGGGGAGCGAAAAAATCCATACGGTAATGGGTCTGAGATCGAATGCAAGAACTCCCTTTGACTGAGACTCTTTGTTATAAACACTTTGAACCCATGCTTAAATAGTTACATTATTCATTTAATTGCTCAACCATTTTATCTCACTAAGTCACGGGGAGGCTTGAGCCAATCTCAGCCAACACTGGGTGAAGGTGGGGTACATCCTGAACATCTCGCCAATTCATTGTAGTGCAACAAACATACAACCATTCACACTCACACCTAGGGGCAATTTGGAATATCCAGCCTAATGTGTATTTGTTTGGACCCTGGGGGGGGAACCAGAGTATCTGGAGGAAACCCAGGCAAACACGGGGAAAGCATGCAAACTCCACACAGAAACGCCCTCATCGAGCCTTGGACTCAAATCAAGGACCTTCTTGCTGAGAGCCATGGGCTATCCACAATGCTATCTTGCCATCCGGGAATGGATTACACCACTGTCACTTCAGTGATGGGAGCCATCACGGATACTTCTGTGAATTTTCCCAAAGAGTGAATCTGATGCTCTCCTCCCGTGATGTCGCATGAGGACTAATTGAGAGGAAGCATGCATAGGAGTACCTTGAATGTTAGCCGTTGTGATGTAGTTCTGAAAAAGAAAAAATCAACGCTCAATGTTGATGCAGTACACTACTGACATGCATGTGTAAATAGAGACAGACAGCGTTGTCTTACACAAAGTTCCAAAGGACAAAGTCGTAACAGAACCACAGACAGTCAAAGACATACACAAACACACAAGGGCATTACTGTAATCGTATCGCACACTACTCCTGCTCGCAGTTCGCACACACCATCTCCATCTCCTCAGCCGTGCTCGCAGAGACTGTCATTAATAATTTACACATTGTCTTCTCTGTCCCTGATTCCGCCTGTCACCGCAAAGGATGGGCTGGACGTTTATGTCCTTTTGATGTGTGTGGTTGGTGTGAGCTCTTGGTGTTATCTTTCAGACCCTTTCATGGGGGTGTTTGTAGCCTGGGAGGTTTAGAACTTAATATCTTGCTTTAACATTTTATCTCATGTTAACGATGAGGATGTTCTGATCTGTTACAGTAGTTTGATGCTCACATTGCATCGCGGGCCATAATGCATGCTTCTCCCATGCTTCATCTATGCCGTTCCTCCATGGTTTTTTCTGCTTTCGGTCATTTCTCTGTAATCAGGGAAAGATTTCTTCTGTCCGCTCGTAGGTGCTTCAGCTCGGTTCCGAAATCCTGCCCCAGTACAAACAGGAAGCTCCCAAGACACCTCCTCATATCATCCTCCACTACTGCACCTTTAAGACCACATGGGACTGGGTGATCCTCATCCTCACCTTCTACACAGCCATCATGGTGCCCTACAATGTCTCCTTCAAGACCAAGCAGAATAACGTGACCTGGCTGGTGCTGGACAGCGTCGTCGACGTCATCTTCCTGGTGGACATTGTCCTCAACTTTCACACCACGTTCGTTGGGCCTGGAGGCGAAGTCATCTCTGATCCCAAGCTGATCCGGATGAATTATCTCAAGACCTGGTTTGTGATAGACCTGCTGTCCTGCTTGCCTTATGACATCATCAATGCTTTCGAGAACGTCGATGAGGTCAGTAGTAGCATGGTCTCTTGAATCTTGAGTCTGAAGTTTGCAAGGGAACGTGATAGTCAGGTTAAGGCTAAGGGTCTGTGAAAATTTGCACAATCTTCTTCCCTTCTATGTAGTTCGTAGAGTGATTTGGACTATCATCCCTTTAAAGTGACGTCTCACTGCAAAATGATCTCAGAAACACAGTGAGCGAAAGGTCATTCCTGTTGTAAGGCTGGCAGTCCTTTTAGAATAACTTTCTCTCTCACTCATTTTTACGAACTGCTTTATTCTATTAGGGTCACAAAGAGGCTGAAGCCTATCTCTACCAACACTGAGTGAAGGCAGGATATACCCTGATCAGTACACCAGAACATCACATGGCCAACACACACAGCTGCTCAGACACACTCACACCTTGGGGCAGCCAGTTTGTCTCATGTGCATGTATTTGGCCTGTGGGAGGAAACCAGAGTCTCTGGAGAAAACCCACGCAACCACAGGAAAAAAATTCAAACTCCACTCAAAATTCGCCCTCGACCGGCCATGAATCCAAGACGGTCTTGCTGTGAGGTGGATGGGTTAACCGCTATGGTACCATGTCGCCCACTTACAAAGCCTGTTCAAATGGAATACAAGCATCAGGATTTATGCCACATCTGCTTACTTTCTGTTTGAGCTTTAATTCAATGGCAACTCGAACATAAACATTAGTAACATGACGGAATCTCTACTGTTGTACAAAGTGGTTATTGAAGTCATTGTTGCCTTCCCCTTCAGCCTAAGCCAGGTCATATATTCTCCTCAAAAGTATGGAAGCAAAGCAGTCTCATCAGATTTCCATTCATTTTCTCAACCACTTAATCCTAATTAGGGTCTCGGGGAGGCTGGCGCCCATCTCAGTCGACTCCAGGCAAGGGCAGGGTACACCCTGGACAGCTCGCCAGGCCATCGCAGGGCCGACATGCACACAACCATTCACACACACCTTCACACCTAAGGGAGATTTGGAACAGCCAATTAGCCTACTGTGCATGTTTTTGGACAGTGGGAGGAAACCAGAGTCCCCAGAGGGAAACCACACAAGCACGGGGAGAACATGCAAACTCCACACAGAAACACCCAGGCTGGGAATCGAACCCTGTCCTTGCTGTGAGGAGAACGTGCTAACCACTATGCTGCGGTGCTGCCCCATCATCAGATTTTGAAATTTAAAGGACTCTGAATTACTAGCACTGAATTTTTTTTCACGAAATTTAAGCGTTAACAATTTTAGGTCTATTTTTTCGGTGGCACGAATTCGACAGGCAAAATTCAGTGTCTTAAATTCGACAGGCTAAATTCAGTGTCTAAAATTCAGTGTCTCAAATCCAGTTGTCAGCATTTGGGGCACCAAGGATGAGCAATCGAACACAGATCCACCCACTCAGTTAGTCAGGGATACGGACAGTGCATGTTAACAATCCTGGATGACGGTGCTGCACTTTGCTGTACAATAAAGTGAAACACATGCTGTGTCTCATAAATATGAATAAAAGAGCAAAAATAAACAAATAAAATGATAAACTTGTAGATAATAACAATAAGCGCAGCAGGAACCCGAACCCGCGCCTCCCTGTTAAAAAGAAACACTGACAGATCAACAAGGCACTTATTCTCCTGTACCACCACTCCAGCACAAAAACACTGCATAATCTATAGTTATATTCTCTCTCGCTTAATTCTCTCCTGCGCAGACTGTATTTTCCCCAAACTCCCTACGAATCAAAAGTGTGATTCTGGCTGATTACTTTGTCAGGACCGGATGAGTTCCAGCCATTTTGTCCACCACTTTAACAATTGAAGATCATTAGAGGATCTGAAGAAAGAATCAGGTGTAACCCATGATGTATTTTGACTTGGGTTGATTGTTACAATCAGACTGGAATATTTCTGTGTATTTAAGTGAAAATGTAGTCATTGAAATGTATGGGAAAATTGATTACTCAAAGGCTGCTCTGTGGCTATTATTAACAAGCTGAATATTGAACCTCTGTGTTTTATGTGCTTTTTTTATCACTGCCTTACTAAGAAGTTCATGTTTAAATAATGACAAATGCGCTGCATGTCCACGAGGTTCTGTGTATTGAAATAAAAAATGGCCTTAATAAAGAGCACAAAAAGAGACTTAATTTCAAATAGTTTTGGCGAGTATCACCATGGATAAGCTTGTTATCTTGTGGCAGTAGAAAAAGAGATGAATATTGGCATGTTTTCGGAAGAGAATTTATAATTGTAGAGTATGCAGTGTTTGTGTAGCGTAACTGAATGGATGGATCTGTCTTCGGTTGCTCATCCTTGGTGCCCTGGACGCTGATAGCAAATTTTTTGACATTGAATTTTAGACACTGAATTTGGGCTGTTAAATTTAAGACACTGAATTTGACCTGTCGAATTTGTGCCACTGAAAAATAGACTACATTTTTAACGCTTAATTTTGGTGCAAAAAAATTCAGATACTTCATTTTGGTGCAAAAAAAATCACATGGAGTGGAACCTCGAGATATAAAATTAATTTGTAATTTTTAACACAAAAAACCCACAGAACAGGGGAGAGGACTCTCTAGCCTGACTGTACAACCAAAAGGCTAAACCTCATAAGGGAAAGGTTTACTGAGAAGAAACAAACAAACAAAAAAAACAGCACTCAATGAGGATAGCAAAAGAGCAGCACAGCTCGCAAACCGAAAGCGCTCACCAACAGTGAGGAAAGAATCTAACAAGGCACAATAAGCAAAACTTAAAAATAGACACTTGGCTTCTGACAAGGTATCGTGGCAACATGGAACGCAACGTGATGACAAATGACAGTGAGAGACACAGACATTACATACACACAGGGAATAAGGAACAGCTAGACACAATCAGGGGCGGGGCAGACAATCACCAGACGCGGAAGAAGAGGGCAGGCTGTGTGAAGCTGAGTTGTTCAGTAGTGACGCCAAGGATTAAGGGTTCAATGAATTTAGTGATTTGGAGTGAGATTGAGAGTATGGTAAATCTGATAGCATGTTCTTTATGCTATACTTATCTAAATGATTGTTCATATGTTATGTTAACATACCAGACATGTATTCAGGTTGTTGTCTATGCTTAGGTAGTTAAATAACCATCAATGTGTTACGTTAGCATACCTCACACCTCTTCAGCCTGTTCTCTATTGTATTGCTTTTATTATGAATTGCCTTTTTAAGATGAAATGTTTGTTCTTGGTCCAGATTTTTGTGAAATAAATTTCCCCCCAAAATGCGACTTATAGTCCAGTGCGACTTATATATGTTTTTTTTTTTTCTTTCTTTCTTTCTTTTTCTTCTTTATTATGCATTTTTTTTGCCTAATTCGACTTATACTCCAGAGCGAAGTATATTCTGGAAAATATGGTACTTTAAAATAAAAGTAGACTAGACCACACACATGAAAGAAAGCAAAACTCAAGAAAAACTTCACAGCCGCATTATGACAGTACCCATGTTGGACCTACCTACTACATGTCCACCTTAAGCTCTATGAGTGCACCACTCCTTGTTGATTGCAGCATTCTGTGTGAAGTTTCTAATGAGAGATATTGAATTTTTAAAATGATTTGCTGATGCCTAACCCTTACGCAGAGTCGGCTAAGAAAGGCTCCACAACCCTAGAAGTATTAAGTGATTTGGTAAATGGATGGATGGATGGATTGGTGCATGGATGGGAATAATTTAGCACCAACAACTCTACCATGGTCGAAGTCACTGAAATGACAGAAATGTACTCCTTATTTTGACTGTTGATGTGAACATTAGCTGAAGAAACTCATTAACTCATTTAATGCTGCCACATGATTGGCTGACTGGATAATTTCACAAATTATCATAACGTACATTTCTTTCGGATGCATATTTACATAAATGTTAATGTTTTTTATTCCTTTTTAAGCATTAGACGAACAGTGGAGACTGTTTTGCAGTGGATGAGCAGGGAAACGTCTTCATAGTCCAAGTCTAAAATCTTATTGCTTTGCTTTACTGATATCTGTCGATAATTTAATGATCTGAGTGACTGAAATTCCTCTCACGAGCTCTCGGAACTCTTTCAGCCCCCATCTTTTCCTTAAACAAGGCAGGCATCCACTGTCTCTGACATTTCTTTAGCTGCAGGTGAGCACTCCTGCGGTTTAGCGTTAGCCATAGCACTTGTCAGCATGACCATTCTGTAAAGTCTCACTGCAGAAGGTAAGTGCTAAACAGTTAGTGCACCCTGATTACAAAACGTCCCTGCTTATATCACAGGTAACAAAATGTTAATTAGGTTTGGCTGAAAATTAACCAATAATATTTATTTCACCGTGTCAGACTTTATGTCCTCAGCTCAAATTTGGACCTTAAACAAGGCCCTCTGATCTTTTTTCTTCTTCTAAATCAGATGTATTTTAGGAGTTTACACACCCTTAAGATGCAATTATTTTTATATATTATATGCAGGGATCCCTCACTTTTCGCGGTTAATGGGGTCGAAACCCCCTGCGGAGACCGAATTTCCGCGAAGTAGGATCAACCCCCCCCCTGACTGATGTATGCGTACATGTATATGTGTATATAATATCAATAATTACATATTCAACACTATGAATGCTTATAATAACAATTAAACATTCAAAAACAATGCATAAGATGTAAATAAATATGTGTAATTGTACATTGATGTAAGAAATGTCTTGACTTCCGCCTTTTCTGTCTCAAATGTTGTTATTTCAGAGACGTCTCAAACCGAGTCCCAAACCGGAGTCAGTGGTGACTTTGCTCCCTTCCCCGTAACGTTTTCCCTATTTAATAGTGAAAGATTTAAGTGAAAGACCGCAAGGTTTGGAACACTGCCTCTGAAATCTATGTCAAGAAACGTTTATTTTT
>JAQNCB010000028.1:1865620-1883381 GCA_030068295.1 Euristhmus nudiceps | reverse complement strand
TTTTTGCAAAGTCTACCACCATCTGTCCTTCTGCATTCCTATCCTGGATACCAAACCTGCCCATCACTTCTTCATCATTCATCATTGCCTGCACCAACATGTCCATTGAAGTCAGCACCAATCACCAACCTCTCACTTCTGGGGTTTCTCTGTATCACTTCATCAAGCTCACTCCAGAATTTCTCATCCTGCCTGTGGGGCATAACCACTGACAACATTTCAGGACACAGGATATGAGCTGATGTCCTAGTAGTAGATCAGCCAGTCAACGTATGCAATTGCATACTAGTGAACTGAGATGGAATAAAACCTAATGCATAATTAATACATGAATCATATCATGTGCCTTCTATGTTTTCTTCTACTGTATAAAAGTAACTTCAGTAGCAGTGAATCAACATCAGTGTAAGGTTCTATCAATTTATTTTTGTGACTCAGGATCTTGAGAAGGAAAGGATGAAAAATAAAGCTCTTCCACTGTCACTCGAAGCACAGCCCAGTCCTTTGGACTCAAAGGTAAAAAAAAATTTGTTTTGATTTTACAAATAAACATTTATACACTGTGAGTTTATAGTGAATAACCTGTTTAGTATCGTCTACTGTAGCCACTTCATCTTTAATTGCCAAGTGCAGGGTCCTTATTTAAACTTTTGACCTGTGTTTTGAGCCTTTTCTTTGTCATGACATCATGGCAGGTTTCCTCTGAATGGCCCAGCACAATGGATACGATCAAAAAGGTTGAGCTAGATTTATCAAAGCCTGAAGATATCTCCTCTGCTCCAGTGACTAATGCTAAACATTCCATGGTTGAGTGTTTTGAGATCGAAGAAACTCCAGAAAATAAAGAACTGTCACTGGAAACATTAGTTCAAGATGTTCTTCCAGCTTATAATCAGTCCGATGATGTGCTGACCAAGGAACCTGAACCAGAATCAAAAGTACATGAGAGTTCTGTGACCGTTCATGAAAGATTGCTGCCAGAATCTCCTACTACAGAACCACCACTGGTGGGTGCACTGGAAGAGTGTGGGGTTGAGGTCAGAACCACTGATCTGCCAATCAGAACATCAGATATAATCTCTAAACTGGCAGAACCCACCGATGTTGCTGGGTCTGAAAGTCTAAGAACAAGGATTCAGTCTCCCCATGATGATCTTCAAGAGATAAAGGATAGGGAATTTCTGACCAGCCCTACCTCGACAATCATGGACAGAGAGATTTGTACAGACATCCGTGAGAGTATCTCTGAAGAGCAAGGCTGCTCACTGACAGCACTATATTCTGACCAGAGTAAACCAAAAACTGATGGTTTCTCTAGCACAGTTTTGGCTCCACAGTCTGATTTATTGCCAGAAGTTGATGAGTCTGCCATTGGTCCAGTAAAAAAAGATGAAAGAAACCTTGTGATAGAGATGAAGGGTAGGGAAAATATAGAACCTGCCTTTTCTGAACAATACCAAGACACTGTGACATCTGTCGAGGAAAAACCCAATGAATCAAATGGAAGTGACAAGAGTACGATATATGCTCACAGTCTCACGCAAGAATCTGGTGCAGGTGAAGAAGCACAGAGTAAGCAGTCATTTATTTCTGATACCTGTGTCGTTATGAGTGAGAATGGTGAAGAGCCAAAAAAGAAAGTAGCCGAGCTAATTCTTGATGCAGACACAGTGCATATGCATACCACAGAGTCCCCTGGCTCAACTGACCATAACACAGTGGAAATTGATTCCACTTCAAACATTGACTATAAAACTACCTTTTCTCAACAGGTTGAATGGTTGGACACATCAGATGAAATGAGAAAAGAGTTTGAAAGTCAAGGATCCTTGGATCAACAAAAACTGGAAAATGGCAAGAATATCATTGATTCTGCCAAATTGTATCAATCTCCTGAGAAAAATGTTGACAGAACTTTACAAATGCTAGTACTTCCTGGACAAATGACTGAGACCCAAATCCTAACCAAGAACAATGAGCCAATCATATCACACTCTGAGACTTGGACAACAAACAGTGGACCACAGGAGCTCCTGAGATTGGCAGAACCACTTGAACACTGGACTGGGAATAATGATCCCCAAGAGATTCTTGAAGGACAAGAGAGACGTCAAGAACTAGATACTGACACAAGCATACCAGCAAAAGATACCGCCACGAGTAAACCTGGCAAAGTTATAAAGGACATTTGTGACCCTGATGTTGGAGAAAATGTGAAAAAGGAAATGGGTGAAGCATCAGTTGAAATTGACGACAGTGAAAGAGAAGCATTGAATGTTAAGAAACAGTCCGAGACCTTGGGGATCATGGGGACGTTACCAACTCCCCCACCTACAAGTAATCAAGAGAGGATATCCTTCCTTAGTGAAGACAAACTAGTGGAAGAACTAGATAATGTAATTGTGCAAATGAAAGCTGAGACCAAACCAACTCCACCATCCAGACAATCTAAGGAACATGAAAGGTTGTCAGTCAGTTCAGACATCTTGTCTGAGGAACCAGATCTTCTTGTCCCAGCCAGTCACCAGTACAATCAAGATGTAAACCATTCACTGCCTACAGAGGTTCATCCAACTCCACCAAACAGAAGACATAAGGGCAAATTACCAGGTGAAAGATTGGATCTCAACGGACAGCAAGCCGCACCAGAAAAAATGCTAAAAGAGAAGGCAGAGCAAAAAAAACCTGAACTTGAGAATAAAGGTAAAACAACAGCGGTGAAGGAGCCTCTTTTGAATCTAACTACACCAGTGAGAGGAAAAACAAGTCAGAATGAAACTGACAGCATCACATTGGTTTCAACAAACCAAAAAATGGAGGAGACACTGGTGCAACAAACACCTCCAACAAGAAAGAGAGATAGCATAAATGTAATTTATTTGGTGTCTGACAGCAGAGACCTAGAGAAAACAAAGACAGAAGAGAAATCAGATGAGCCTCTTGTAAAACCATCTCCACCAGTGAGGCAAAAAACAAGCCCAGATGAAAGTACCTTCACTCCACTGGTCCCCAAACCTCAGGGAATGGAGGGTACACTCTTGAAGCCCACACCTCCAAGAAGTGCTTCTGAGGACCCACTTGTAAAGCCAACCCCACCAGTACGGAGAAAAGGAAGTGAAGCAAGTCTTATCCAAGAAATGGAAGAGACGATGGTGAAACCCACACCTCCAACAAGAAGAAAAAATAGTAGAAATTTCAGTGATGGGGCCAATCGAGAAATGGCCAACAAAATTTCAAGTAGCACTGATCTGATTCCAGTGGAGGCACTTATTAAACCAACTCTACCAGTGAGACGACAAACATCAGGCCAAACTGAAAGTGATGCTCTTTCAGTGCTTTCCAAAATCCAAGAAGTGGAGGAGAATGTACTGAAACCCACACCCCCAACAAGGCGGAGAGATAGCAGAAAATTAAGTGACGTGGCAGCTGTAAACATCTCTGATTTAAAGAAGACATTGACACAGGAAGAAGCTCTTGTGGAGTCCCTTCTAAAACCAACTCCACCAGTGAGAAGAAAAGTAAGTCGGGCTGAAAGTGACATTGTCTTTAATGAAAAAACTCACGAAATAGAGACCTCAGTGACACCGACCACGCCGACAAGAAGGAGAAATGCGAGTGACATGGCAGCTGTCAAAATTAACAGAAGTGCAGAATTGGAGACTTCAATGACTGAAGTGAAATCTGTTGAGGAGCACCTTCATAAACCAACTCCACCAGTGAGAAGGAAAACAAACCTTGGGGAATGTGACCATTCTGTAGCTTCTAAAGCCCAAGAAATGGAGGAGACTTTGGTGAAACCCACTCCTCCTACAAGAAGGAAGGAGAGAAATTTGAAAGACGTGGTGACTGGCAACATTTTCAGCAGCAGCAGCAGTTTGGAGAAAGTTCCAGAAGAGCCAGTTATCACACAAATTCCACCATCAAAACAAAAAACATCTGAAAATGGCAGTGATGTTATTTCAGTTGTTTTCAAAACCCCAGAAACACTCGGGAAACCTGCAGCACCAACAAGAAGGAGGGAGAGCAAAAACAAGAGTGACACAGTGACCAATACAATTTCTGTTAGTTGTGATTTGGAGACACAGGATGGGATTGCAGAAGAGGCTTTTGTAAGCCAAGCTCCACTAGAGGAAACAACTGCGAAACCCCCACCTCTAACAGACAGGAGCTATAGCATAAATATGAATGAAATACTACCGAAACAAACGGAGGGAAAATCTTTAGGTCATGCTGATTTGGACAAGAGCATCATACAAGAAGGTGCAGTTAAGGAGGTTCTTGTAAAACCAAGTTCTCCAGTGATACAAGAAGCAAGCTATACTGAAAGTGACAGCTCTATCATTGATAAAATCCAAGTAATTGATAAGATGCTTGTGAAACCCCTATCTCCATCAAACGGGAGAGATAGCATTAACCTGTGTGAAATAGTACCTGAAAAAACAAAGTGTCAAATTTCTGAGCAGGATTTTGTAAAAGCAACTTATCCTATAGGAAGACAAGTAAGCCAAGCTGAAGTTGATACTTCCATTGATAATACACCCAAAGAAACAGAGGAGACACTGATAAAACCCATAACTCTTACAAGAAGAGATGGTGGAAATGGGGATGAAACTGTACCTAAACAAATTGAGGGTGAATTTTCAGGTAGCACTGATTTGGAGAAGGGCATGGAACAAGAGCGTACTGATATAGAGGTTCATGTAAAACCTACTGCTCCAGTGAGGCACGAAGCAAGCCAAGCTGAAAATAACATTTCCATTATCGACACAACAAATGAACTAGAGGAGATTCTGATAAAACCCCCACCTCCAACATGCAAGGAAGACTGCATCAGTGTGAATGAAACCATACCTCAACAAATGGAGAGCAAAATTTCCAAGAGCTCTGATTTAGACCAGATTGTAACACAAAAAAGTGCAAGTGATGGCGATCTTGCAACAGCTCGAGAGGCAAGCCAGGCTAAAAATGATACTTATTTGGTGGTGTCAAAACCCGATGATTTGGACAAGGCACTGGTGATGCCTTCACTTCCAACAAGGGCAGGCAGCAGAATTATGAGAGATACAGTTACTGACATTTCTCAATCTGACATACAAGAAGAAATGATAGAGCCAACTTTGAGAAAAAATAACAACAGTGTAGAGCATGAAAGCATCAAAGTATCATCTGTTAGCTCAGAACCCGAAGCCGGTCCACCTAAACCAACTACACCAGTAGGCCAAAAGAAAGATACAACAGCTGATCATGATGTGATTCCAGTTAAAATAGAAGAGCCACGAATAGAACCAACCCTGCTGACCAGGAACATAGAAAAAACTACAAGTGTTGAAAACCAACCAATAATTAAACAGGAAGATGAGCAGCCTGAGAAAGAGCTCTGCTCGGCTGTGGGCAGGGAATCTACTGAGGCCTTGACTGCGATTGAACGCATCAGTTGGGTTGAGGTAAAAGGAAATTGCATGTCTTGAAAGATGTGCCCGGCATTGAAGCTTGGTCTTTGTTGCATGATCCATATTGTCTGCATGTTGATTATCACGTGATGTGTAAATTAATCTAATAATTATCATATATTTAAGAAGGAAATTGTAGTAAGAGACCGTTTAGTGTCTGAATAGTGTTCTATACTCTGCCCAGCCAAAAAAAGAGGTATACACTCTAATATTTCTGTTGGACTGCCTTTAGCTTCGAGTCCAGCATGTAATCTCCTCTGCATTGTTTTGACAAGCTTGAGCAACATCACAACGTTTATTTCCAACCAGTTTTGGGGTCATTTTTCACCAACATCTTGAAGTGATAATCATGGGAAAATCAAACCACTCCATAAAGCCTTCTACAGGACATCCCAAAGAATTGAAATAGTTTTAAGATAATGACAGTGGGGTGCCAATGCATGTGTGAGAATAGTTTTTCGAACTCTCTGAACCACTGTCTAACTCTTTGAACCCCAACGTTACATCTGAGCCATCAGCCAAGAAAAATTCCATTCATAGGAAAACCTGATCATTCAGTACATTAAGGGCATCTGCAGACTTAATTTCATTGCCACATTAATGTTGTTGAGCCTCGTCCTGACCAACTGGTGCAACAGTGCCATGACAGTTATGCACTTTAATCAAGGCTTAAGGCAGTCGAACATTATTTATTTATTTATTTATTTATTGGCTGGAGTGTGTATATGTGATTGTGGTAGACATAGTTATTCTGTATGTGATTGGGATTTTTTTGTAATCAAATCCTGTATACAATATTTGCAGTGTTTTTTGTTCTGAAGTACTGTCAGTGCCATAGTGTGTGCATATTACTAATTTTTAAATAAAATCCCGATGAACAAAAACCTAACCACCATAGCAAAGGGCCCCAAGGACTTGTGTAAGTTTGAAATGACCAGGAGTCAGCTTAAAATGTAGTCGTAATATGTTTGATGGTGAAGACGAGTATCCGAGATCATGAATAAATCACTCAGGATATTTTAGTTCATTTAAAATGAATCTGTTTAATGTAACTTTTGGACAACTTTGCCAGTACTGGATTAAACTAACTCAATATATTACATTTGAGTGCCTTGAATGATTTACGTTTCGTGACTAACTAAGCTTAAACATTGTTGCTGTTGCAAAAAATATTCTAATTACAGCATAGTTTTTGATATATCGTATTCAATTATTTATTAATTTCTATTAATTTTAGATGCAAATAGAAGATGCAGACAAGTCAGAACTTCCCAATCAGGATGTCTCAGTTGGCAGAAGTATTGACGTATCAGTGGTGTTAGAAGAAGAGCCACCACTTGGTGCTACGATGAATAATATTTTCACTGAGATTGAAAAAATGTCCAAGACAAGACCAAATAGCCTGCTAATTGAGGTATTCCTCCGAGCTGCCATATTTTTGTAATTTTTATATTTTGATTTTGAAATACTGTATTAATCCCACAAGGAAAATTATTGCCTCTGCATTTAACCCATCCAAAGTGAACACACATACTTGGAGCCACACACATTGGGGGCATCTGGAGAGCAGTTTAGGGGGTAATGTACCTTGCTCAAGGGCACTTCAGCCATTAATGTGGGGGAAGGGAAGGTGGAGATCACTACCTCACCGCCACACATTTTTCCTGCTGGTTTGTGATTCGAACCAGTGACCTTTCAATCCGAAAGCCGTTTCTCTCACCATTAGGCTTTGGCGGCCCTCATTGGTGGATTAATCAGATTGCACACTAATATCGCATCTGACATCCTCTCAACCTTCACAAAATCTGTGTGCCACTGAAGTAAACGGCCATGTCACATGCATTCTTTTCCATAAACTTGAGTTTTCACATAGTTAATATGTAACTCTGTGTTTTTATGACCATAGGGCAGGCTCTATGAAGATCCTCTGGATGTTCTCAACACCGCCGCTGTTGACCTTGAAGCCGAGTTGAACAGACTGGTGTTCCGCATACTTAGCTGCCGTAACTGCCCAGCGGTACTCAACCCGACAGATATGGCCAAACAAGTCGAAGAGGCTGAGGTCAGTTAGCAGTATAGATTGTTTTTTTTTTTTATTCACATACTTGAACAACAGGCTCTAAAAGTGTTTTTATTGCTCAGTTTTGCAGACAGAGTGCTCAGAAGCAGGTTTCCTCCATCTCAAAGCATGATCACATGAACGGTGATGTTAGTGCTCTTGCTACTGGACCTGCCAATGATCCTGAGGTGATGCAGCGACTGAGTTGCCAGTGGACAGAGGCATTATGGGATGCATCAGGCACTGTACACACCAAGGAGGCACAGTTACAACTGGTTATTGACTATGACCGGCAAATGCAGAAAGCCAAAGCGACTCTTGAGAAGCTGGCAGCTGAACTAAAGTCCTTGGAAATGTATGTCACCAAGTCTTAGTTGATCAGTACAGTATATAGTTGTATTTATTCCTGCCCATGAGCTAACTTTTTCCAATTACACTTATTTAATTATGATTTAGACCATATTTTGAACAGCGGGTTTGTGTCACTGGTTTCTGATGTAATGGTTTCTGGATGATAACTGTGGCAAATATTCACTTTGAGATATTGGGTGTGTTAAGCAGATAAGTTCTCCGTTTTTTTTTTTCTGACATCACCTACAGCTACATCTGATGAGTTTTCTGAGCCCATCATTGCACAGACATGTTGTTCGGACTGTTTTCTCTTTTCTACCATTCATCTTAGGTGTCCAGTTGAAAGCAGCTTTGTTGAGGAACAGAGACTGCGCTCCTTCCTGAGAACTATGGAACACGAGAGGACAGTTCTTGGAGAGCTGATCCAGACGCATTCCCAGCTATCACCCCACCTCAGCCAGCCCGAGAGAGCAGCAGCACAGTCACAACAGAGTATCTTGCAATGTGAATGGAAGGCGCTGGAGAGATCAACTGAGAAAACATTGCATCATGTCAGCACTTACACCAAAGAGAATTTTGACCTTTTAGATGATATCAATACTTTAAAAGGTCATATGGAGAACTTTCATAAGATCTTGGGATCACCTTGGATTTCGTCTGATGACAGCAAGACAGTGCAACAAGTGATTGGTCTGAGTGCTGAGCTTACAGCTGCAAAACAAAGATATTTTGACCTCCATCAAAGCTTCGAAGCTCTCCTGCAAGGATGTAAATTCAACATCGAGGCATATAACATTAAGCAAGGCTTATGGAGCGTCAAAGATCACATGGATCTGACTGGTGAGGAGTTGTCTTTGTCAAGCCCAACCAGCAAAAACCCAACAATGGTCAAAATAATCAAAGTGATAACAGAAGCCCTCACCTGGGCCAAGAAGACTGAATATGATATTGAGCATCGGCAAAGGAAGATTTCTCTGCTTCCAGAAGAGGTCCATCGACAAATCAATGACTTGAAGAAGCTGCATTCAGAGATGACCTCTAAGCAGATACAATTAACCACTCTGACTGAGGAGCTAACCGAGCTGCTCCCAGAGCTTGACAGAAAAGATGCTTCTGTGGTCATGTCCTTTTTGGAACTATTTTCAAGTTTGTCCAAATCAACAGCGGAAAAACTAGCCACTGCTATGGAAGAAATACAGTTAAGTCTTCAGACCAGGGAGAAGATTTCAGAGCAGATGGCCGAAGTGGATTCCTGGATTCTGTGCCACCTTCATAAGGAATCTTTGAATAGAGAAGATTTTCAAAGCTTGAGTGCAGCAGATCTTGATCGGAGGTTACGGCAGAGTCAAGATACACTCCATGAGGCGGAAAAGCACTCCGCGGTTGTGGAAGCTTTGCTGATGAAGAGTAAAGACATTACCTCTGAGCTTAGCATATCAGAGAATACATGGCTGCATGAGAAACTCACCAGCCTTCAAGAAGATATAAGGGGCATCATGAGTCATGAGAAATCCTCCTTCCTGGAGATAACAGGTATATTACAGAACCAGGAGTCATCAGAACAGAAAATGGCTTCTTTCGAGCAAAAATTGAGGCAGATAATGATAGACATGAAAGGGCACACATTTCCCATTACGAAAGACTCTCTGTCTGCAATTGAGCCTTTCAGACGCATGCTCTTCGAGCACAGGTTTCAGGTTGAACAAATCAACACCTCAGCAGAAGGCAAGAGGAGAGAGCTGTTATGTGTGATCTCTGAGCTCCACCATAAAATTAAGGATTTTCATGTTAAATCTGAATTCCATGAAAGGTTCCTCGGCATCAAGCAACGTTTGGAGGATGTGCAGGAAAACCTCAAGCTCTGTGTCCCAAAAACGAAAGATGAACGTATTACCAAAGAGGAACGCTATAAGATGTGTCAGTCTCTTCTTACCCAAATTCCACTGATCAAACTGATATACAATGAAGCATCAGATGAACTTAAAAACATCTCGCAGGACCTTTATCCATCTCAGCTAACTACCGAACAAGAGATGCTCAAACAAAATCTTGACTGCCTTCGCACTTGGGAGATGGCTATAAAAAATAACCTTCAGATTGTGGAAAGGGATATTCTGAAAGAAATAAATTACTTCTCGGAGCAAAGAGCGGTGCATGATTTCCTCAGAGACGTCAGTCAGGTGTTAGAGAAGACTTATAGGGTGGAGTCGAGCCAGCAAGCCCTTGAAGATGAACTAAGGAAGTTTCTTAAACTTAAGAAGAATGTTGAAGCTAGAATACGGGTTCTGGAGGTTTTGGAAGTGAAAAATGGACTCTCACAGAAGTCTCAAAATGCTAAAGATGTGACAGACTTGGCCAAAAGTGTCTTAGACACTTGCGACCAAAGACTGGTAAGAAAGAACTGATTAGAATCTAATCAACATGAATCTGAAATATGAATTGTGCATTCATTTTAACATCTTTCATCCTAGACGGACCTTTCCAAAGCGAAGGAATCATTAAAAAATTATTCTACAGGAGTCAGAAGAGCTAATCATTTCCTCCAGAGGACTGAATCTGTTCTCCTCCCGTCTCTCTGCTCTCCAAGAAGCTGTTCTGAAAGACTGAAGGACGTTCAACAAGCCCTGTTAACTTTCGACAAAGATTTCGACTCCCATCTGTCTCAAATTCAGAGTCTTGCTCCATTCAGTCCTTTATTTTCATCGAAGAAGGTTGAACGATTACGAGTTGAGATCATTAGTTGCATCGTGGTTCGAATGTCGGCTCTTAAAGCCCAGGCCCAGCTGAGACTAGAAGCTTTAGAGAGGTACATATTCATCGAAAGGTTTTTTTTTGGTCCTGGGTAAATGTTTTGACCTGTGAGTATCATTTGCCCTATTAGGTGTGTGAACAACCAGAGAAGCACCCGAATGTGCTATGAAGAGCTGTGCCGATGTGTCCGGGACTCTGAAACATCCCTAGCAGAGTGCGTCTCTAAAAAAGTCACATCGCAGACCGACTCCCGTGAGCAGCAAGAGAAGCTTCAGGTAAGCAGAGTGTTTATGGCGGCTCAAGGTTTATTGTGGTGTGAAACATCAGGCACAATTTCTCTTCTCAATTGTTTAGACGCTGGTTAAAGAGGTCGGCGCCTTACCAGGAAAACTGGATGAGCTGAGAGAGTGGTGTCCAGTACTGGGCTGCCGTGGCAACAGGGACAATGCTGTAAATTCCCTATGGGTTCAGGTGACCAGGTTGCGGCAATGTGCCAGAGATCTGCTCGAACACTCAGAGCAGAGGGGAGAGGAATGGCTACGCATTGAAAAGAGTGTGAGTTACATCACGTCTCGACCTGATTTCATGTGAAGTTTCAGAACTGAAGGTTTGTTACCTCGTGAACATTTACGGTGACGTTGTGTTGCATTGCATGACATTACAATTAGTACAATAATCGAAAGAAGGGAAAGTACTTTAGCGAGAAAGTGCTTTAACCAACAGCTTTAAAAACAATCAGCGGTTAAAATAGAAAGTTAATTTGCCCGACAGTGTCCAGTGACAAAAAATCGGATTCTACTGGCTCTCAAATCAACTGCCATTTCACAGAAATGTTCTCTGTACGATCCCATTCCCCTCTATGCTTGATCTTTGCTTTACAGATGGAGAAAGCATCGTCTGTCCTGGAGCAGATGGAGACTGAATTACCAGACAGCAACAGAGAGGAGGCGACTGCTCAGGACCTTCAGAACCTGTTGCAGTTTTGGTCGCCGTTCCAAGACAGACTGGACTGCGAGCATCGAGCTCTGTCTGCACTGGAACTGCGAGTCGCTCGGCTATTGAGAGTCCCATCCCATTTGGAACAGGCTCCGCCTATTCCACTGTGTCAGATGCTGCAAACCATGCAAGAGCGCTATCACAGGTCAGAGGTCACCATTTTATTCATTGCTGTTAATAACAACAACAACAATAATAATAATAATAATAATAATAATAGGCGGCACGGTGGCATAGTGGTTAGCATGTTCGCCTTACAGCAAGAAGGCCTGGGTTCAATTCCCAGCCTGGACGTTTCTGTGTGGAGTTTGCATGTTCTCCCTGTGCTTGTGTGGGTTTTCTCCTTGTTCTTAGGTTTCCACCCACTGTCCAAAAACATGCACTGTAGGCTAACTGGCTGTTCCAAATCTCCCTTAGGTGTGTGTGTGTGTGTGTGTATGTGTGTGTGTGTGTGTTGGTCCGGCGATAGCCTGGTGAGCTGTCCAGGGTGTACCCTGTCCCCGCCCAGACTCGGCTGAGATGGGCGCCAGCCTCCCTACGACCCTAATTAGGATTAAGCAATTCAGAAAATGAATGAATAAATGAATGAGTGAATAATAATAATAATGATAATAATAATCAGGGCAGTGGTGGCCCGGTGGTAAGGTGCTGGACTACCGATCCCAAGATTGGGGGTTCAAGCAGCATTGTCAACGGTTGTCACTACTGTCCTCCTGGTGCAGCTAACTGGGTTATCAAACCCCGCCCATGTCTCTCACTGTCTGTGGGGAGGGGGATGTAAAAGAACCATTGCTCAATTTTTTCAAGAGTAGGCTGCATAGCAGTCAGTGTGTTTCTGCCCTACGATGGCTTGGCGAGCTGCCCAGGGTGTATTCTGCCCTTGCCCAGAGTCGGCTGAGATGGGCGCCCTATTTAGGACTAAGCGGTTCAGAAAATTAATGTTTGAATGATACTCTTAATAATAATAATAATAATAATAACAATAATAATCATAATAATAATAATAATAACAATATATGTATTATTTTTTCATTTTGCGAGATTAGTTTTATTCACTGTAGTGTGTAAGGAATGTTTTGTCATGGAATTAGGGCCACACTGAGTACTCTGGTAAAACTGGGTCAAATTTTGACCTCACTATTACATTCCAGAGGAAGTAAACAAGCAGAACACACAGTTTGATTGTACAAGTATGCACTGATGTGTTTGTGCTGTTGTTTTGTTTTGTTTTTTTTCCCTTTTCATTTAAAATTCTGGTTTTATCCAAAATGTATTGTCCAGGTGTTTTCCCTGACCTTGAAAAACTTTCACCTTTCTATCTTGCAGTCTGAAGTCTCGGAGTGCTCAGGGTCGTAAGGCGGTGCAGGTGGAGATGGAGGAAAGGAAGAAGGTGTGTGAGGAGCTACAGGGGATCCGGGAATGGCTCGTGGCTGCGGGAGCTGTGCTTTTAGAGCTGGAGAAAGCACCTAACTCCGAACAACTGCAGGTGGGGTTATCACCGCGTAACCGCGATTTGAAATGACTGCACGCAAAAGAGCTGTGAAGAGCTGTTAGCAACAGTCTGAATTCATGCATGTGTTTAAATGTAAGGAGTAAATCATTCTATGTTGATTATAATGTGTGGAGAAGAAACAGCTCTGCGTATGACTGTTGATGTTGAGATTTAAAGTGACATAATAATTGTACATAATAAACCAGTCCGTTCCTGCGTATCTTTCGGAAGGAGAATACTCTCACCAATGTGTCTTATTTATTTCTGCTGTAAATCTTAGTCAGATCTGCTTTACCTCTGGTTTGTTCATTAATGATCAAATTCTACAGCCAGATTTCTGTAAAGATTCTTTGTGGCAAGTATTCTTTATTAAAAGCACTGTGCAGGCAGGATTGAATTGAATTAGATTTTCTAACACGTGGAGAAGTGCTTCTGGAAGCCATCGTGGGACAGGTAGTTTTATGTTTCATCGTTTACATAATGCTCCACTTGAGGCAGTGTTTGGTCTGGCTAGAGTTCACGACTCTCCAGCTGCATGCCACGTCCAGTCAGTGCTGCGAACCCATATCTCGGTTCTTTTTGTCTCACTGAACTTCACCGTTTCGGTTCCAGTCCACCTCCGCCCCCCTCACAGTTTCTTCCTATTGTGTGAAGTCCCACAGGCATAACAGCGTGGTCATTGTACTCTCACCGTTTCTTTCATGTGCAGCGAGAATGAGCCAGTATTGGAAATATCAGAGATGGGTATCGACACACACCAACTCCCATACCTTTGTGTTCTGCCTGACAAGCGGATTTTCAGAGTCCGACCCTCAAGCTTAGAGTGATGTCATTACACACACATCCACAGACGGACCTCACATCCACGTAGTTGTAGTGTTTCCTTTATCATTCTGAGTGAAAAATCCGCCACAAGAATACTGTGTTTATATCACCATGTTACTTTCGTGTATGCTTTATTTCTGAGTCTGTCTCAAATACTCATTATAATATGAATAGAGGGAGCTGATTATTATCAGCTGCCCGGGGGCTGAAAGGTGAAGAGGGCTGATGCTTAGCAGCGCAGAGAAAGAGACAGAGAGAGGTTTAGAGTACACTGCATGCGATTCATTCATGTGGAGCTGAGGGTCTGGCAGAAACCTGTAAGCGGCTGCGGTTAAACCGGTAAGAGGCATCACCAACGATTGAGAGTAAACGATGATGAAAATGGCAGAACGGTGTGTTCCGGGTTTAATTTTGACCTATTTCATGACAGATTTATTAAAATACACTATGGTTACAGCATATCAATATTTTGTTCACTTGATCTCATCCATGATTTTTCATCATCCCTTGATACTTTAAGGTGTGATGTTGCTTTGGGCGGAGGTGGGAGGGGTATGCTCTCTCCCTTGTCAATCACAGCAAACAGGTCAATCGTGAGTACTTGAAAGCTTATGTATGTGGAAGGGGGTGGATAACGCTTTCCTCTGAGTGTGTTTCTGGTCATAAAGATGTAGTTGTGTTGCTTTTATGTGACTGAAAGGAAACTTAAATCAGCAGTTGGTAGGAAGTCAGGACCAAAAGAGAAGGTAATGTGACTTAAAATTTAATGGAACTAACTGCGAGAAGAGGTCTGACACACACACTTTGCTCATGATCATATATATCATGCATAGTCTGTTTCTTTGGTTTTTTGTTCCACTTTCCATTACCCACAAGGCCATTTAGCTACCTGCTAATGGTGGTGCTGTAGGTTGTACACTTTGATTTTTATTACAGTGATGCAGAAGAAAGTGATTCCTGTAGTTTCATCTCTACACTCAAACTATATGTATGTATTTCGGCCGCAGCTGAGCTGCACACCTTTCCATAGTGTGTAACTTTGCAATGCAAAGGATTGAAGCAATTGGGTCACAACTCCACACATCGCCGTGTAACAGCAGTGAAAACCGCTGAGAGTGGGGCTTGAACAATCAACCTTGGGATGGGCAATCCAGCGCCTTACCTCTGGGCCACCACTGCCACTGCCACTGCTCAAGCTAATCTCCTAAAAATTAAACCTTTAAATGCACGAGCTGTCTCTCATAGTTAAATTAATTAAATGATTGAAATGTCGTCTCCTTATCTCTCTAGAAGCTTCACTCTGAGCTGTGTATCCAGAAGGCTGTGCTGCAGCACATCATGGAGGGCCTGAGAATAAAATATTCAGAGATGTACACTCTGGTCCCCACAGAGATAGACAGCCCATTACAGGAAGTCTCTCACTCACTACAGGAAGTCGTAAAGCAGGTATGGAGTCATTGAAATCTCTGAATCTATTTTAATTGTTTATATGCTTGGAGTGAAGACAATATACTTTTCATTATTTTATGCTATAATACATAATAATATTATATTTTACATTCTAAAATTGTCCAATAAAAGGACTGACATCTTGATACATTTTAAAAACTTTTAAAAGTTACTGAAGTTCTCTCATGTAGTTTATTATGAATGTTAAGAGACAAAAACTTCTTACTTATGAAGGGGTGGGTCCTTGTCCCTGCTGTTACACACACACACACACACACACACACGCAAATGTGTTAGATTAGCCACCTACAGCTTATGCTCTCCATCATGTTCATCATTGTGTGGACTGCCTGTGGTTCCTGCTGCTAGGGTGGGTGTGTGTGTGTGTGTGTGTGTGTGTGTGTGTGTGTGTGCGTGTGAGCGCGCGTGCACGCTCTTGTCAATGTTTATCATTGCACCCATCACCTGCTGTGTTGCCTTGTCGCCATACTAATTTTATGGAAAATCGGTCACCAGTGAAACTTTCAAGCTTTTAAATCCAACATTGCCAGAATTTGGTTCAGAATTTCACTGTTTCATTTCGGCACAAGGAATATAATCATTGTAACTACAGCATGTTGCTTTTCTTTAATGAAGTAGTGCACGTTTAAATATATATTTAGCTGTCAACTAAATTATCACTGCACTGGTAGATATGGGCAAAATTACAAAATTCTTTACAAAATCATTAGCATTTTATGGCTTGGAAATGGCCAACGTCATCTACCGACTAGTCAAAATCATCTTGAAGCTTTGTGAGTTTAAAGCTGATGTGAAGTTGTCAGTTTTTAATTAAAAAAAAGAGAATTCTAATAGACTGTACTTGTGGTGAACCGCTCACCTCCCCAGCCTTCACTCAACTACGTCCAACTCCTCAGCTCCTCCCACACTCTGTTTTTCAAGTAGTTTATGCAACAGTGGAAGTCGAGAGCTTGATTTCACTTCTGGCTTTGAGGAGACTGGTGAAAAATAAATTTTATCCACATAGATCACTTCAGTCATTACGTCCCATCCTGTCTCTCTTTGTCTCACTTCCAGGTGGAGTTGGCCGTGCAGAAGAGTGGCCCACTACACAGGCTAGATGCTAAACTCTCTGAGATTAACACAGGCCTGGATGCCGTACAGAGCAGACTAAAGAAAAGAAGTTCGAACATCACTGAAGCTGAGAGCTCACAGAAGGTTTGATTCACTCACTGGACATGCAGAGAGATTTCAGAACCAAACGAATACACTCGCACATCACAGTTCATCATGTTTTAGTCACACTGAGATTCGATATCACCGTTTATTGGTGTAGTAAATTTTGTTAAAAGTACAAACATGTTCTTTCTTCTGTAGCGGTTGTGGGACGAGCTGGACAGCTTACACTCACATCTGGCAGCAGTCGAGGTAGAGCTCCAGGATCTCAGTGAGGAGAAACCGGAGGAGACAAAGACTTTGATTGAGAAACTGTCTCAGACTCAGCAGCTGCACACTCACCTTTCCAAACAAGCCGAGGACAGAACGGCCTCCCTCAACAAGGCACGGAAAAAAATACATGTTTTTTTTTTTTAAAGAAGTAGTTTTCATTTGTAGAATTTAACACAGACTCTTATACAAGCAGCACAGGAGGTTTTCTTCTGTTAGTTGTCTCAGACCTCAAACCTCCATCGTTTTCCTCTTTGCTGTAACATCCTCATAACTCCACTGCAGACCTGATTCATCCTTGGCGAACCAGGTGTTTTGCAGTGCATGGACGGCTGCTTGTTTCAGGATCGTACTGGAAGGTCCAAGTCTTGTTCCATGTAAAAATTTACACTTATTATTTTTTTTTTAACAAAACATCTGGGTTCATCTCTACTTCTTCCAAAATATTAGTACAAATTCATTTGCAGCATTTTTTTTTTTTAATCTATGAGATATCTTTTGTGCAAATTTTTCAGTCATGCTCAGATTTGAGGGCAAACATTTTTCTTGGTTCTGGATGTGCCTTGGTGTCCACAACATTCGTACTCGAGCACATGTGCATGTCACATGCATTCTTTCCAATAAACTTCAGTTTTCATAAATTTTATTTGTATGGCTATAAAAATTAGTGTTCTTTGTCTGTGTATAGATACGTGCTTGGCTGCAGGAACATAAGGAGATGGTGAAAGGATCTCAGAGCTGGATCACTGAATCTCAATCATGGTTGATCGCACCATATACCTACACCACCGCGAAATGTCTGGACGGCCATGTTAACGCTCTACAGGTGAATCACTGGATATAGAACAAATACACTACTGATTCTAATAGGCTGTAACTATCACAGGTTTATTTATATATATATATATGTGTGTATATATATATATATGGTTATACCTCAGT
>JAQNCB010000028.1:1847943-1858159 GCA_030068295.1 Euristhmus nudiceps | reverse complement strand
TGGCTAGTTGATTTTCTGATTGGCTAGTAACTTTGTTAGGTAACTAGTCCAGCTGGCTGGTAAAAAAAAAAAAAAAAGTAAAAATTTAACATATAAGTTGCACTAGAGTACAAGTCGCACCCCTGGCCAAACTATGAAAAAAACTGCGACTTATAGTCCGGAAAATAGGGTAATTGGCCTGAATGTATTTTCTGGTTTATTATGTGTTTATTCTGTGAAATATAGTCTTTGTTTAAACAATAGACTATATCCTTCACGCTTACACTCACGTTTATTTTAAAGAAGAAGAAGACATACGGGTGTCTCGTGCATGCACTGACTGTGTGGATGTTTTTGTATCTGGTGTTGCAAAATGGACATCAGTTATATAAAAAGAAGAAAAAATTACAGGTCTCTGTTCACTTCTCAATCCATCCTCGTCTGTTTTCCTCGCTTCTTCCCTGGAGTTCATCTCTCCTTTCTCACACTTCACCATGTCTTCCCGTCTCCCCTCTGCCCGGATCTGGTGTTTTGTCTTTGTTTAATGTTTGCTCACTTCATCTAAAGCACAGTTTTAACAAGTTTTGGGGTTTTTCTATGGTTCTCCGTGTGCATGTGTTCTCTTTTCCACCTGTAGGTGGAACCATAGTCACTCCTCCAGCGCCGGTGTCTCGGTCTTTCCTCATGGTTGCAGTGTGTTCTCATGAGCTTTTAAATGCACCGGCTCATGCACAGTTACTTACTGAGCCTGCTGGGTTCTTACACTTCTTTAATCCAAAAGCGGAACTTTATACTGACTTGTGTTTTATCATGCAGGACACGGAGAGTAGAGGAATAGGTCTTCCTGCTGACTCGGAAGAGCAGGACAGGAAAGAAACAGACACAGAGGTAAACCTTTAAAGCACTAAAGTATTTTCATACATCCCATAAATACTTAAGTCTGCAAAGATTATATCCATTTTAAACAATTTTCTGCAAAAAAAAGTGGGAGATTTGTGTTGTATCCGGATACATTACACCCATATCAGCCTTTTATAACATCGAACATTACTCAATGTGTTGATAACCATTTGAAGTCACAATCTAACATTGCCAGATTTTAATTTTAATGCAAACTTGAGATGGCAAGTGTCTGATTTTTGGCAGTGTTCACATGTGTAAACCATTGACATAACATCAGACAGAAATAACTTGATTTCTCTTCGTGTATGTCACTTGTCCAGGATGTTTTGTAACCTGTTCACACATGACACCTGCATGAGCCATAAAAGGCCGTACTACTGATCTGTGTCACTTCTATAACATGCTTTGTAAGTTGTTTATAGGGCTGCATGACACCCGTATGACACCTAATACCAGTTGGCATGAGGTCAGACTGAAATATTGATTTTCTTTTTCTGAATTTATTACACTGGACTTCGATGTTACATAACTTGACATAAACAATTAATCACAATCTTTATTACAGGCACTTGGACATGTTTTTTTTTTTAAATACATTTCAACATCTTGCTTTAAATTTATCGAATAAAGGCTAAAAATCAGAAGATACACCGAATTAATTGTGCTAACTGAACATCCTCTGTGATTACCCATAATGCATTACAAGCAACAAAAAAGCTGTTTATGGATAGTGTGTCAATAAAATTTTTGTTTTTTATGGTACATCATCTTCACTGTCGGTCCTTCAATGTTTGGCAAGCAGGCTTAAAATATGACATGAGGTGTGTCTGAAAAGTAGCAGGACTGAGTGTGCTGTGTGAGCTCTGAGGGGAAGAGGAATTGGCGTATTACATCACCATCTGATTTTATATCCGGGGAGTACATCACTGCAGTTAGCACACATGTTAGCGTTAAAATCGAATCTGTAGTAAAGACGGTGGCTTCCAGTTAACATGGAGAAAAACACTCTTGAGAGGCCATTTACAATTTATGCATGCGCATTTTTGCTAAAATGGGAAATTTTGTGTCAGGACCAAACAATTAATGGCGATGGGGTGATAGGAACAGAATTTATTCTGTACTCAGACCTGGTTAATGCTTTTCCTGTTGTTTTCTCCAGGCAGATGAAAACAAACTTGAGCCAACAGACCCCAAATCTATGTCCAAACCAACGGCTGCCGTGAGCACGCAATCACCTTCCAGAGAGCTGGTAACCAAAACCCCATTCGTTAGCGAACTCTCCGAGTCTCCTCCCAGAGGCCAGCAGAAGTGTGTGGTCTCCTAGTACTAGAGCACCCTCTATATGGAACATCTCTTTCTTCTCTGTCTTCTAGAAATAGACTTTCCTTCTCTAACCTGTCCACCCAAATCATCCTAGAGCTAGACTTGCTGTCTCAGACCTGTACACCTAAATGGTTCGAGGATTAGCACCTGGATGACTTTTAGGTGCAGTGCATTTACATGGAGCCTTTGGCTTTTTTCTGTCGGCAGGATTGGGATGGATTTGTTTTTCATTTCCTTTGATTTTAAAATTTTATTTTTATTTTGATATACTATGCTAATCCTGCAAGGGAAATTATAGAATCTCACTTTAATGTTTACATCCTGAACATTCTCATGATCTTTTCCTCTGTTTTATTCCTCTTATACCACAGCAATTTGCCAATGGTTTTTAAAATCAGTGACATCTTATACTTTTTTATCCATTTATAGTTACATTTAACACCTGAGATACAAGCTCACATTATAGCAGCTATTGATATGCTGCGATGTAAAGATAATATATGGAAATTCCTAGCGTACAAAGAATTACGTTGGATTTTGCCAGAAAACTTGAAGTTACAGCTTCCCTATTGATCCTCGTACAGCTTTGTCACTAGAGATTCGTTCTATAAAAGTGAAATAATCCTATTTAGGCAGTACATGCAGTATGTCGAGTGGATTAATACAAACCCCTCATTGGCTGCTGCACTGTCAGAGCTGTTGTTATAGAAAATTATACACTTTCTGACCAATCAGAATAGAGAAATCACCAGTGCTGTGGAATAAAATCCCAAAATAGGATTTTTAATAAACTTTTGATCTGAAGATTTTTAACAGGATGTACAGTATCCAAAGGACTAATGTCTAATTCATATTTAATTTAACTTATTTATTTTTAATTATACTATACCTGGGAATATGAATATTCAAATGCATTTTGGGAATATCAGTGCCTCTTGAGATTTTTAGATATGTTTTTTGCTTCCTAAGCACTTTATAATGCTAATAATACATTGATCTGTGTAACATGTACAGTACAGTTACAGGCATGAGCTTTATATTTGGTGAGGTGTGAGACTCGAGCAGGGAACTGAAATTCTGATGTAATGGCATGCTGCATCTTTCTAAGTTTGTGCAACATGTGATCTCCTAAATCCATTTTTATTGCATGAAAAGTGGTTCAGTTTTGTTTCAGATGTGCCAAGATGATGACATGAATTCCAGATTGTACGATTTGACGTATGATACAATAGTGTGTATTTTGTGAGATGCCTTAACGAATGAGAATTTCTCATGTTAAAAATTCACTCACGTTGCCCGATGCTGTTAAAAATTAAATAAGTGATTTTTTTTTTTTTGCCTACAACGTGTTTACATAACAAACTACTTCAGTTTGCCTCATGTACGATTACACATTCTATATTTTCTGAAATGCATTCAGGAGAATAAAGTATTTTTCCCCCTTCTTTTTTTATTCTCGTCTTTTTTCCACGTAAATGCACTGATGTAGCTCTTAACGCTGCCCATGCTCTCTGTTTCTTCATCTCTTCTTCCATCTCTGTGATCAATTTTGTCTGACTTTGAAAAAAGAAAAAGTACACGAAACAACAATATTTAAAACAAACAATAATAATAATAAAAAAATGAAAATCTACTTCTCCGTTGTCTGTTTTTCTCTTTCTGTGTGTCAGGAGCGAGGTGCATGGAAGGGGAAGCAAATCGAGTCAGAGAGGCTGAAGATACACACCAGCAGCACACCCTCCATGTTTAGACAGGTCACACGCACACACCTAGAGTCTCAGGAGAGTGTAACCCCACTCCAGATCATGAACAATTCAGCCGTGGAGGCGTTAAGGCGAGAGGAGTTACCGTCTCCGGTCTCAGATACACTCAGTGTTAAAAGGTCAGAACAGGGACCGCACACACCAGTCCTCTCTGTCTTTAAACGCCGTCGTGAGTTGACAGCCGACAGTCTGGTAAGCAGGAGTTAAATGTCTTGGTTCTCAGTGTGTAGTCCCTAAAATGTCATCCCCTGTCGTTCGTCCAAAACCTACCAGACTTATCCTAAACTGACACGCTAACTGCTTTACACCCCTGTTTGAGGTCAGAGTGTGAATGTGTGAAAACACAGCCTTATTCCCATTAATTAGCCTGAAGAACAGATCTTTTACACCCTTTCAATAAGTCTCAGTTTAGTGCTGACAACGACTAAAATCTAAACCCCCACTCACAAAAAGAACAAAACCTAATCGAGGAAGAGTCATCAGGTAAGTTACAGGCACAGCTGTAGTTATCCATTAGTGTTAGACGTTACTTCAATGAAGAGTTTAATTTAAATGAAAACTTTTTTCTTCATGTGCTTAAAAACAAATCAAGTGAATTTCTCCTGAAAATCTTTCATAAGTGATTCAAGTTGTTTGTATTCAGTCGTATGAACTGATGGAAGCACTGCAGTATATCTCGTTTTTAAGCTACAGGAGTAAACCGGTCATTATGATGAACTACAGCCATGAGAGCCTCACTCTGTATTCCTTTATATTAACTCTACATACACACACCCAAAAATGTGATCCTATCAAGCAGACAAGTCATAGCTTCTGTCAGTGTCACAGAAATTCTTATGTTTTTGTAGAGATGTGTTAGGCAGTAGCAAGGGATACGTAGATAGGTACCTTTTTTCCACATTGTGTTGAAGTACAAATTATGTAATGGAAGCCTTTTGGGCGGGATTTACGCTGCCGAATGTTCAGGGGAGGAACGGTGCACCGAACAGCCTTTTTTTTTTTTTTTTTTTTTTTTTTTTTTTTTAATGACAAATAATTGTGGTAAAATTTAATAAAGTGTAAGTGTACTCAATGTGTCTGTAGTGTATAGAACTGTTTGTGGAATAAGATTTATGAATAAGATTGGAAAGCAAAGTGAAGACAGTGGTTCATAATATGAACAAAATTTGGGGTGAAAATTATGCTGAACTTGGCAACCATTTTTCATTATATTATCTTGAATGCAGATGTCTGAAAGTCTAAAGCTGATCAGGCTAAATCGTAGCCTAGAGGAGAAGACAGGTGTGATAGTCTCTTTTGTTTGTTTTAGGCTGTATTGGAAGTGGGGTGCTGGAATCCCGATGTCCCGACGCTATGATTCGCAGTGTTGTTCTGTAGCAGAATATTTTTTTCTTATATATTTATCAATAATAAAGAAAGAGAAACAAAGACTCGTGCAGAATAAAACTCACACAATCTAACTCAGGGAGACAGACTTTCAGGTAAATAAATCTTTATGGAGCAAACACCAAAATCAGAAGCTGGACAGGACATGATCTCATACGGATCATTAAACAAAAAAGTAAAAGTATTATTATATATATTATAATTATTGTTTATAACTGAGAATGTTATTTGTACTCCCATAAATGGACAATAATTATATTAATCGTTAATTATTTAATGCCCTCTAGTGTTAGTGATGGACAATTAATCCTGGAGACTCATCAAGTTAAAACATTAAAGGTTTTGTTGCAGAAGTAACACACACACACACACACACACACACACACACACTAATAATGGGTCTAATTCACATAATCTTAGTTGTACACGCTGCATGTATAATAAAATTGTAAATGGTGTGAAAATTGTATGTAATATGAAAGTATAGCACTGTGGTGTAATTCTGGGTTATTGTAAAATTCTGTAAGAATGTTGGCAAAATAGAGAAGTGAAAATGTCTCGCTCACACAAGCGACTTTTTAATTTGACTAGGCTTACATGTGTGTAGTGTGTGTGTGTGTATGTATGTGTGTGCGTGTGTTTGTCTTCCTTGACACTTGAGCTGACTTTGAAACCGACAAACGCTTTCAGGAAGTAATTTTATCCGTGGGTGGGCGGTGCATACCAAGAGAAAAAGAGAGATAGCATGAGTGAAATAGACAAAATATGGGGGAGAGGAAGAACGAGAGAGGTGTAAGGATAGTGTGTGTGTGTGTGTGTGTGTGTGTGTGTGTGTGTGTGTGTGTGTGTGTGTGTCAATGAAGAGCGTCATTCATTGTGAGGATCAGAGACACTAGACAAGACTAGTGATAACGTTTGTGTGTGTGCGTGTTAAACTTAGCTCAAACTATAAGAGCTAGTATTTCTGGTCCTTTCAAAGTCAATAGACACACCCAGGAGTTTATACATTTATTCGCAGACCTGTGTGTCCTGCTTCTCTCTATCTTTCTATTCGTTTGCTCATTCCTCATCCTCTGTCTCCCACTTTCTGTTTATTACCTGCCATATTTGTCCCTCTAGGCTGCAGGTGAACCCGGGCACTTTGGTGAAACTCCTCACCTGGACAGTTCGCTCCGTTCCTGCCATGAGCGAGCCACGCAGATGGAGCATTGGCTGGAAAAAGTCCAGCTGAGTCTGCACAGCGACATGCAGCAGAGTGTAGAGGAGCAGCTGCTCACCTGCCAGGTGAGTGCCGTCACAGTCTCTTGTGTATATGGTAGATGAGGGTTCTAGAAAAACTTGAACTTGTTGAAGTGCGTTATGGAGTTTCACATTAGTGTTTCGGTCTGGTTCGGTAACAGCTTCTTATGCATTTCTGATAGATATTCTTACTCTTACTGCCTTACACTATGGGTGGGTGTGTGTGTGTGTGTGCACGCGTGTGTGTATATGTTTTTATACTGTACATCATATATATATATATATATATATATATATATATATATATATATAGTGAGAACGAGCGAGAGAGAAAGAGACACTTTGGGTTTTTGCATATATTAAATATGGACATGCCCTAAATCCTGCATAATTTATAGCTACTGGCAAAGAGACAAGGCTTTTCTTTTAGATTTTTATTTAAAATTTCAATATGCACCTGAAATGCCTAACGCTCTCGTTTTAATCCCACCTTTAAATGTGCGGGATATATCATGCATCAAGTCACCTTTCAAAATTTGAGGCAATCGAAGCTGGAAAAATGGGAAAAGCATGAGGATCTGAGTGACAAGAGACAAACTGTGATGTTTAGACGACTAGCTCAGAGCCACTTCAAAACAGCAGATTTTATGGGGTGTTACCAGGATACCTTGACCAGGAACCACCCTAGTTACTGCTGAAGCCCCATAAACCAGTACAGGTTCTGAGGTCATAGACGAGGTCGAAGTTTAAGGTTAAATTAGTTAATCTGAGAAAAATTTTGTGGACACTGCAGGCTGAATGCACACATGGATTTAGACAAGTCTTTCACCAGCTGCTCGTTACTGAATACCCATGAACTGGTATATGTTAGGTCAGAGTTCAGGGTCACAGTTCAAGCATAACACAGTAATGTCATGTGTCATGTACTTCTTCATTTCATTCTTAAATTAAGTTACACCTGTTACTTTTCAAAATTAATATGGAATTACATGAGATACAAAGGATGTGCAGCAGGTTTGGGTGATCAAGGACAGAGATGGGAATGTATTGAGTGTCGCAGTTGGACAGGATCAGGAATGAGGACATCAGAGGGACAGCACATGTTGGATGTCTTGGAGACAAAGCAAGAGAGGCCAGATTGAGATGTTTTGGACATGTATAGAGGAGGGATAGTGAATGTATTGGTAGAAAGATGCTGAGGTTGGAACTGCCATGCAGGAGACCTAGAGGAACCAAAGAGAAGATACATGGATGCACTGAGAGAGGATATGAAGAGACAAGAGCATGCGGTGGTCAGGGATGGATGGAAACAGATGATTCGCTGTGGCGACCCCTGAGGGGAGAAGCCAAAAGAAAAGTAGTAGACCTTTCATAATTACATGGAGATTTTTATAATGATTTGTTTCTTTATTTGGATTTTTTTATAGTCTTAAGTTTATGATGTTATCGCTTACATTTTGGCAACTGTTTTTTGTTTATTAATTAAGAGGGCATATCAAGAGGACTCATTTCGTGCCCTAAAGTGTGACAGGATCTTTAATTATGCACAGAGATCAGGAGTGAAGTTTCTTCATACCATTTGTTTATTTATGTTAATAATAGAATTAATTTACAGTCTGCTCTTATAAAGCTCATAAAATCAACATGGTGCTTTACCAATAAAAGCTGAAGCCGTTATAATGTAGAAATATGAGTTCACAGTCTGTACAAGGTGTGTGTGTGTGTGTGTGTGTCTGTGTGTGTGTGTCTGTGTGTGTGTGTGTGTGTGTGTGTATAATTTTGATGGCTGTTTGATCAGATTTAGATGTGTTGACACAGAGTTATTAATGCTAACAACATGAGCTTCATTAATACAGAGGCAGTAGACAGATTCTGCTTTTGGAGGTTGTGATATTTTCTTGATGCTGATTAATTTTCGAGAGCAACAGTTCAGACAGGAGGCAAAATGTAGGTTTACTTTATGTGAAAGCCAGTAGCCACTTGTTTCAGATACTTCTCTGACAGACACTTTAATAAACAGGAGTTAATTTACGTTTAGTTAATTTTAGTTCGGTTTATGCACATTTGTGGATGAAGTCTCCAGTGTTTGCACTTTGGTATTGTCAGTACCAAAACTTGTTTTTTTTTAGAGAGAGGAATGTGAGAATATCAGGGTGGGGATTATGGTTGCTCTTGCACAAAAGTTAATTCAGTAGCATCATATTTAATTCAGTCTTATAAACGTTTTTCAGCACGGTATGAATTAATGCAGTGATGTTCTGTCCTGTACGAGTTATTTCAACGCTGCAAGGATTAATTCCATAATGTAAGAGTCATTTCAGGAATGTAAACGTTAATTCAGCATCAGCGATTTCCTGGATGGATTAAGTCACAATAGACTTGCTGTTATGGAATTGTTTGTCTTCGGGGTGCAGCAGTGACTCACTCTTTCACCTCGTACATCCATGCAGCACATACATCATACGCACGCATACACACACATATACACATAGAAACAGTGGCTGTGAAGAAATAAGCAAGTGCATGAAGAAACTCTCTTAGTAGTGTAAAGGAAACAAACACTTCCTCTGTTCTTACACTCACTATCTCATTAATGTGTTGTGAGTTTCTGAGTGTTAAGTTGAATGTTTGTTAAACATTGAGTGTGTAAGTCTGTACTGAGAGCATAGGTGTGGGTTGAGTATGTGGTGTGGCTTGAGTGTGTACCTGTGGGTTGAGTGTGTAGCTGCAGGTTGACTGTAGTATGGGTTGAGTGCATAGCTGCAGGTTGAGTGTGTACGTGCAGGTTGGGTGTAGTGTGGGTTGAGTGTGTAGCTGCAGGTTGGGTGCAGTGTGGGTTGAGTGAGTAGTTGTGGGTTGGGTGTATAAGTTTGACCTGGATATAAAATCCTAAATGATAACAGAGTGTAGTGAGACTCTTTGATACTAAATATAGTTCACTGATCAAAAAGACATTGCCAAAGTTAGACTTTGTTGACACTTCATTCACACACACACACACACACACACACACACACACACACACACACACACACACACACACAGGTGAGGTGTGTGCCGTACGTGACTCTGTCTAAATCATCTCTTTCCTCAGTATGGACTCTGACCTTCCCTTTGAGTCGACTGTGTTTTCTCTCCTTTAACTTTATAAATGTGCTTTAAAGCAGAACTTGGGTTTTTAATTTACAGTCGTGTCTGTTGTGAACTCAGGTGTAAAAAAGATTCATCTTTATTTATTTAATTTACAGTGGTCTGTGTGTATGCGTGCACGGAAAGTGAACGTAAGCAACTCGGGATAGACTGCAGACTATATTTGCATATGCAAATTAGGTGATCTGTGGTCAGCCTTCTATTGATGTGTGTGTGTGTGTGTGTCTGTGTCCAGGAAATGTTTATTGAGATTGAGCAGAAGGTGGTCAGTGTGTCTGTACCAGGACATAATGAAGAGGAGCAGAAAGCACTCAGTGCCAAACTACAGCTCCTAAAGAACAAACTAGTGACCTTTCAGCTCTTACTGCAGGAGAGACACAGTGAAGAGAAGGTATACATGCGTGCGCACACACACACACACACACACACACACACACACACACACACACACACACACACACACACACACACAC
>JAQNCB010000028.1:1799919-1820585 GCA_030068295.1 Euristhmus nudiceps | reverse complement strand
CCTCCTTGCGCAATCTCACACACACACA
This sequence comes from Euristhmus nudiceps, assembly GCA_030068295.1. Taxonomy (NCBI): domain Eukaryota; kingdom Metazoa; phylum Chordata; class Actinopteri; order Siluriformes; family Plotosidae; genus Euristhmus; species Euristhmus nudiceps. The sequence continues at coordinate 1,820,557 of JAQNCB010000028.1, read as the reverse complement.
CACACACACACACACACACACACACACACACACACACACACACACACTTACTTGGGTTAAAGGCTTTGGAACATTTGTAGACTTGATAAGAGAACAGGCATTTGGGGAATAAAATATATTTCACTGATCCAGCAGGACAACAGTAACTCTGAACCCAAATAATGCAGACTAATCCCAGACTAACGCCAAAGCCGACAAATTGACCACAGATGACAGATTACAGTCAAAATGACGAGTGTACAAACCCATTTTACTGTTACTGTAGAAGTGATTTTTTTTGTGAAATCTTCTAGATCTCAAAAATTGATACACATTTCAAATAATCAAGTTTTGTATTTGATTCGCACTCTTGCCAGACCCACACAACAGGAGGCATTTGGCTGGCATCATGAGAAAGCAGATGTAAAACTTGTATCCCATGAGAACTTGGCGCTGTAAGTTCGTTTAAGTCGAGAGACTTTAAAACACGGGCGGAATAAAGAACAATAAAAAAAGGATTAAGTGCATTCACTCAATCTACACTAAAAACAAACTGATTTCCTGTTTATAAACATTCCTAATTGGATTACAAGATCTGTTGGATACGGAATGTGTTATAGAAGGCAAAGTCTCAACCTTCAGGAGTTGAAACGTGTGTGTGTGTGTGTGTGTGTGCGTGTGTGTGTGTGTGTAGGATTGCATGGAGGAGATCAACCTGTTCAGTGAGAACAAGACTCACCTGAAGCAGCTGGGTGAGCAGCTCATCACAGCCAGCAACAAGACCAAGGAGAGCGAGATCAACGACAAAATCAAGGGTATCAACGAGCGCTGGCAGCACCTGTTCAACCACATTGAGGCCAGGTGAGAGAGGACACGCTTATCAGATATTAGTGATGGACATGTGATCTGGTGAACAGTGTAGTCTCATCAACGAATTAATTTTACTCACCAACACCTTTCACGGCGGCAGTAGTTAGCACGTTCGCCTCACAGCAAGAAGGCATGGGTTCGATCCCTCGCCTGGGATTTTCTGTGTCGAGTTTGCAAGTTCTCCCCATGCTTGCATGGGTTTCCTCCGGGTACTCAGTTTCCTCCCACAGTCCAAAACATGCACAGTAGGCTAATTGGCTGTTCCAAATTGCCCCTAGGTGTTAGAGTGAGTGTTGGCCCTGTGATGGCCTGGCGAGCTGCCCAGGGTGTACCTTCCCTCGCCCAGAGCCAGCTGAGTTGGGCGCCAGCCTCCCCACGACCCTAATTAGGATTAAGCGGTTCCGAAAATGAATGAATGAATGAATGAATGTTTGAACACCTTTCACAGTATGAGTGTGACAGAGTCATCCTGACTGTGCAGGTGAGGGATTTAGGATCAAGGAATCATTTTGGATAAATTCACCTGACAAATACATGATGGTTTATGTTTTGTGTCACTGCGTTCACTTTGCGTCTGAAAAAAAGGGTTGTGGGAAGAGTAAACGCATTAGCATTTGCCTCTCTCCCTCGCTCTCTCTCTCTCTCTCTCTCTCTCTCTCTCTCTCTCTCTCTCTATCACACACACACACACACACACACACACTTACAAGAGGAAATGACTGCTCCACTATGTCAGGTTTTCCTCCATGATATAACAGGCCTGTGTACTGTGATGTTTTAGGTGTAATACCCTGGCTTCTATTTCTAATACAACTACAACTACCACCATTAAATCTCCAACCACTGTTACTGCCCCTAGTTACTACTGCTGCTAGTCTTATTACTATAGTATCTACAACTAGCACCATTGAACCTACAGCTACTGTTACTGCTCCCAGTTACTGCTGCTAACTGGTTTTATTACTATCGTAACTACAACTATCACCATTATACCTACAGCTACCGTTACTGACCCCAGTTAGTATTGCTTCGTCTTATTCCCACTGCTATTACAAGTGTACTACTATTGTTATTACTACTGTCATTAATATTATATTACCACTGAAGCTACTGATGCCACTACTCCATACACCTAACTCTGCATATTTCTCATATATAGTCAGTCAGGGTACCTCATTCAATTTTGGCTTTTATTTACTGTATTGGATGTGCAACTGGAGAGAAATTCATAGCGTTTGTTATTTGTCCACAAATGTTTTGTTGGATTTTTGTCAGGGTTTTTTAGGTTCTAATTTTGAAGCCATTTTGTTCGAATTTTAAGCGTATTCTTAGGATCAGTGTCCTACTGGAAGTTCTGGAATACATTTATCATTACTCCAACTATAACTACTGCTACTACAACTATCTTTATCACTACCACAACTGTAACTACTACTGCTACAACTACCTTTATCACTACTACAACTATAACTATTACTACAACTACCTTTATTACTACAACTATAACTACTGCAACCTTTCTCACTACTACAACTATAACTACTTGTACTACCTTTAATTACCACTACAACTACCTCTTTCATGACGACGACTACTACTACTACACTGCTTCTTCTGCCACTAATTATTACTATGGTTATTACTATTATTACTACTGTAGCTATTACTACTCATATTAATACAGTTACTACAGTTGCTATTACTACCGTTATCACTATGGTTACTATTCTTGCTAATACTATGGTTGCAACTGTTGCTACTACGATGGTTATTACTTCTATTGTTACTACAGTTACTACTACTCTTATTGCAGCTTGTACTATTGTTGGTACTGTGGTTATTACTACTGCTATTACTAGGATTCCTGTTGCTGTTACTATAATTGTTAATACTAATGCATTTTTTTAAGGAACCTGTAAAGGTTTTGTGCTAAATTGTTCAGACATCCATCCTTCGCACTGTGCAGAGACAAACTCACTTTTCAGAATAAATCAAATATAAATTAATATATTTAAATGATTATAAGGAATGGGTTCCTTTGGGATGGTCTGAAAATATGAACTGTTCTCTCAGCTTTAATTTTGTTCCCTGTTTTTACTTGGCTCCATGTAGAAGTCTGTCTCTACAGACCTCACCCTTCCACGTATCCTCTCCATTAATCCATCTATCCATCTTTCTTTCTTCATCCTGTTTATTTATAACACTTGGGCTCCCAGCGCTTGGGATTATAATGTCAGTACAGCCGAGTTCTGTTGTCTCGCTTGTGTAAGAACACAGTAGAAAATGTCTGCCAGAGATCATTAATCTTTTAAAATGCTATAAAAATGTAGAGGGGTAAAGAGGTTTTAAAGCCAAATATTATCACAGTTTTGTGGTTACAGAAATATGTTAAACTTTATGAAATATTATTATAGAGCTGTAACCATTTAGTTATGTAAGTCAGGTTTATCAGTCTTCATACTTTATTAACAAAATTCCCAACTGAGAAAATTATTAATAATGATTTAATTAGCTCACAGTATTATTACCCACAATGCACTGGCAATCCTGTACACCTAATATACTCTTTTCAATACCAAGTACCAAAGCCTGGATAGATACTTTATTAATCCCAGAGGGAAATTTCACAAATTAATATGAAAATGAACTGAATATTTTTTAAAATAAATACTTAATGATTATTAAACCTATCAGGTTATACGAGGGCAGCAAGGCAGCATAGTGCGGGCGGCACGTCCACCTCACATCAAGAAGGTCTTGGGCTCGGGTGTTTCTGTGTTGTCCTCTGCAATGGTCTGGTGAGCTGTTCAGTGTATACCCTGCCTTCACTGAGTGACGACTAGGCTCCAGCCTGCCCGTGACCATAGTAGAATTAACTCTGGAATGTTCAGTGAATGAGTGCCTGAGTGAGTATCTGAGGTCTATCAAGTGTGAAAAAAGGTGATATCATGGTTCAGTCCGATTGCAAGAAACAGTAACAAGAAAACCCTTAGTGCTCGTCTAACACTCAGGGTTTGTTAACGATTAAAGGCAGACAAAGAGAGGGGAGGGTTATTAATACCGTTATTGCTGACAGGAAAGAAAGTGCAGTGTGTTCATGAAGGAACTGAAACAGACGGGAAGGAACGACTTTACTGTAAGCCGATCAGCTGTAGGAATGGCATCCTGTCTGAAACCGAGCGACAAAGCGCTGAACCTGTGACCTGCTGATCCTTTAACCAAAAGAGACCCAGACAGATCTGGCTACGTTTGAAGTTTTAGCTGTAGAACTTTAATGCAAGATTTACTGATGTACAGAGAAGCTAAACGTGTTTGAGGGTCAGTGGGTGTATCAGAACGGGACCCGAACTCCTCCCTCATGATCAGGATCAACACTAGTCAACACAATTTCAAATTGTCTCTGTGGAAGGGAATACAAAACACAACCTTAATTAATTAATTTATTTAAAATTAGTTTTTGAGTTACTTTTCATCACAGCTCTTCTCCGCATAGCTGAACGTCTGTAAAAATACATGAGAAATGTCTGACTCGCAGACTGGTGTGTGTGTGTGTGTGTGTGTGTGTGTGTGAGTGTTAGAAGACCTGACTCAGGCCCGTCAGCTTCTTTTGTCACCTCAAATCACAGTGAATGTCTGTGACATGACATTCACACTCACGCCAGGCAGCTGCCTCAGGCCTTTTGTCCACCCGCTGTCCTGTAAGTCCTCTGTCTAACAGCATTGTGTCTCTGAGCTAATCAGATTCATCATACTGTTTTAAAGCCATCCTCCTTTTGGCTGTGATAGAGCAACTATTGTGGGCCAGTACCTCGGGTGTCCAGCGCACGTCATTCATTATTACTGGAGTGAGGCAGATGTTATGTTAAGACCATCTGCTACTCTCTCTCTCTCTCTTTCTCTCTCACTCACTCACACACACACACACACACACACACACACATTAAACCAATCCATTTCGTTTTGATTTATTGCATTTTCCGCCTTCTGCACTTGCATTTTATTAGTGTACAGCAAAGTCGTATAATTTTCTGGGATAGCCTTTTGGTGCAGAATTATTTGTTTAAGTGTGTGTGTGTGTGTGTGAGAGTGTGTACAGATGTATAGAAGCAGAACATGGTTTTTTACATGGTGGCTTTATAAACTGGACAAGCATCCCAAGCTTTGTCTTTAATCCACCATACATAAAGATATGTTGATCCAGCGTGAATAAACGGCGTGGAACAGGATTAATGTAACTGCGCACACACACACACACACACACACACACACACACACACACACACACACACACACACACACACACACACACGTCGCTCTGGCACCCTGTCGTGTGTCTGTGTGTTTGCTCACATATTAAGCCTCTTTATTGGTTTAATCCATACAGAGCTGAGGGTGTGAGAATCTGTGCATGCTGTAAAAGAGATGACGTATGAGTCGTGCATCCTTACGCATTCACACTGTATAGAGGGAGGGAGGGAAGAAGGGAAGTAACAAACCATCCACTGCAGCTTATCCAGAAAATGCTCATGAGAGAGAGATGTTGCCTTGCCGGTCTGTGAGTACGTACCACCTGCTCACCATCACTACAGGCACACTTGCACATGCAGACTCTGGCAGGGGGATCGAGTATTTTTTTTATGCTGTCGCCACGCACACACTCGCAACAGGCTGGCTCATGCTAACGCCAGAGAGCAGTGGTGTACTAGCATGCATGCACAGGGCTAAGGGGATACAGAGGATGCTGCCAGAAGAGCTCCGTTCGTGTTATGTATGTGCCGCTGTATATGTGTTTGTGTTTGTACGTGTTGCTATCATTAAATCATCTGTCTGCATCTGTTGTGCACATGCATGAAACATCAGACTGAATGCATTACTACTACGTAAACACAGATTTTTTTTTTGAGTTCCTTGTCACGTGGGGTCACCGCATCATGTCTGGACTAGTGTTGGGACGCCGTACAGCTTCGAGCTGTGAATGGACCCATAATTGTGTGCAGTAAAAAGGCTTTTGTTGTGGATTCGTTTCCTCCTTCTTCAGTTCATTAGGAGTCTGAGATTCAGCCAGTAAGTGGAGTCTAAACACGTATTAAGGAGCGCCTCATGATATCTCTACTCAAACTCACACACACACACACACACACACACACACACACACACACACACACATGGTGGATGTGTGTCATGACCTGTGTGATAAAACAGATGTTGGTACAGACTGAACTACATTCTTCTGTTTCTAAAGTACCTGTAATCTTCAGGATCAGTGATTTGACTGAGGACTGACTGCCACCCATCTCAACCGACTCTGGACGAGGGTGGGGTACACCCTGAACAGCTCGCCAGACCACCTAGGGGTCTACTCGTTAATTAGTCGACTCTGCATTTCGTTGTACTTAGAGAAAACCCACGCAAGCACAGGGAGAACACGCAAACGCCACACAGAAACACCACAAGCAAGGACTCGAACCCGATAACCACTGCGCCACTGTGCCACCAATAATCATATTCAGTGTTATTTTGCTTTATATTGTCAAGTGGTTAAAAGGTTGTGCTTGTATCTATCACGTCCACATCAGTTACTTGTAAAATAGCGAAACAAATATTACCCAGCATGCTCAGCCGCTATAGACAACATTCCACCATCATACTGTTTTCCTTCAAGTCATTAACCCTAGAACGGTTACCAGGGTGGAATTCACCCGATGTAATTGAGGTGGTTGTGTAACTCAGACGTCTGGCAGCACAAGTATGTTATAAGAATGTCATAAGTATGTTATTACATATTATTTAATTTAGGGTAAAATTCTTCCGGGTTACCTTCCACGTTAGCACATTAGAGGGTAACAGTTCGAGGGTTAATATAAAATTGCAGTTTAAAATAAAAGTCTGTTCTTGAAATAATTGAATTAGACTCAACATAATGTATTTTTTGTGTATAATGTAATAATAATAAATATTTCAAACAGTAGTGGAACTGAAGGATGATCTTTTGGCTGTAACAGGGTGAGGAAATTGAAGGAAACACTGGTGATGGTGCAGCAGCTGGATAAGAACATGAGTAATCTGGGCACGTGGCTTTCACGTATCGAGGGCGAGCTGAATAAACCCATCGTGTTCGGCGTGTGTCACAGCAATGAAATCCAGTGCAAACTCGCCGAACAACAGGTACACATACGTGCGCACACCTCACTTCCTGATTTCAGAAACCGTGTTTATCCTGTAAATCTGATGCAGAAATGTCACCTCTGATCTCATTCTAATTGTCCAGGAGCTTCAGAAGGACATTGAAGAGCACACGGAGGGCGTGGCATCGGTGCTCACGCTGTGTGACATGTTACTGCATGACGCCGACGCCTGCAGTAGTGATGTCGAGAACGACTCGATTCAGCAGACCACGCACAGCCTGGACCGACGCTGGAGAAATATCTGTGCCATGTCCATGGAGAGGAGAATAAGGTGAGGAAATGACAAACACACACACACACACACACACATAGAGGGCAAGTCTGAAACTGCTTTTTTCCTTGTCAATTTGAATTAGTAAGCTTAATGAGTTCAGTGTGTGTGTGTGTGTGTGTGTGTGTGTGTGTGTGTGTGTGTCGCCCCTGCAGGATTGAGGAGACATGGTGGCTCTGGCGCAAGTTTCTGGATGACTACTCACGTTTCGATGACTGGCTGAGCACAGCAGAGCGCACGGCGGCGAACCCGGCCAGCACAGACGTCCTCTACACGTGCGCCAAGGAGGAGCTGAAAAAGTTTGAGGTGAGAGTTCCGTGACAGGTGCAGCGAAGTATTACTGTAATAAAAACTTTGACAAAATTAAATATTTAAAAAAAATGTATTAACTGAATACTAATGATTTGCCGATTTTGCCGTACAGTGATGTCGAACAGTAAATCACAGTTTTTGTCTCACACACACACACACACACACACACACATGCAGGCGTTCCAGCGGCAGGTCCATGAGCGCCTGACGCAGCTAGAGCTGGTGAATAAACAGTACCGCCGCCTGGCCCGCGAGAACCGCACCGATACCGCCTGTAAAATCAAGACGATGGTGAACGAAGGGAACCGACGCTGGGACGAGCTGCACAGAAGAGTCGGCGCCATCATCCGCAGACTCAAGGTGCAGATTTATCACTTTAATCCACATCGATGTTCAGTCACGTTCAACACACACATTCTTATTCCATCACATGTACAGCACGCCAGAATAAAGCATTAGGTGCACAGGGTCAACTGCTTCATTGAAGACGAATGAAGTTACTGATAGACCTCAATCCTGCTCTCCGCAGCACTTCACATCTCAGAGGGAGGAGTTTGAGGGAACGAGGGAGGCTGTTCTTGTGTGGCTCACCGAGATGGATCTGCAGCTCACCAATGTCGAGCACTTCTCCGAGAGTGACGTCCATGACAAGATGAGACAACTCAAAGTCAGTGCGCGTTTCACACTCCCACTTTACCTCCTTCACTGTCTCAGATCAGGTCCCATACAGGACATGCAGTTTAGCAGAGGCTTTTGTGTGTTTTGTATCCATCAACATTTTAGAATTCATTGATTACTTCAAACTTTGGATTTATGAACGATACTATCATCATCATCATCGCCTTCTTCTGTTTGATCCTGGATAAGGTAGCGAGGGCAGCAGCCTAAACAGTGAGGTCCAGGTCCTCTTTTCGAACTGCAGCGCCATGCGTATTTGGGACGATTTAACACATTCGGAGGGAGGGCCATACGCTCCCTCGTATGAATGAGCTTGCAGACACCCATGATTGGCTGGCGATCGCTGTGAGTGACAGGGAAGTCAGCATGTGTCTTCCCATCCTCCCATGAGAGCTTGGCCAATTAACTCCCGTCGGCTTCCAGCACGGACAGCTGTGCATTAAACCAGATTCGGATTCTTGCGATCTGTGGGTTAATAGTCGTGCACCTTGTCGAAGCGACACTCGGGAGCCCATATCCGGTTATCTTTGTTTACATGCTTGATTGAGTCTGCGGTTGCTTTGCCGTCATAATCATTCATTCATTTTCAGAACCGATTAATTCTAATTAGGGTTGTGGGGAGGCTGGCGCCCATCTCAGCCAACTCTGGGCGAGGGCGGGGCATACCCTGGACAGCTCTCCAGGTCATCACAGGGCTGACTCTCACACAAACACACATTCACACCTAAGGGAGATTTGGAACAACCAATTAGCCAATTACTGTGCATGGTTTTTGGACCTCCTGGTGGAATGCTGAGAATTTCACAGGTATACAAACAGGTCGAGGCCGTGTCCTGATAGATATTTCACGTTATTCATCGTTATTTTTGAATGACTTGATCAGATTCAATACTTTAGTTATGAAAGACTCGCAAATGGAAAGCCATAATAAAAGAAAACTGTAATCTCACTTGAATAATTTCCCATGACCTTTATCCCAGTGATTGTATGGATTCTGCCTGGTGCTGGCGCCCCCTCCCAGGATTTTTTTGTGCCTCGCGCTTCTTCAGTGATGGGTCTCCCAGCTACTTGCCATCCAATAGAAACAAGGCTTGTCCCTGCCCATCGAGCACAAGTACCCACAAGAGCATGATGGTAGCACGCGTGTCTTTCCAAAGCTCCCAGCGTCTCTTCTGTAATTGAAACTGATTCGTTTCTATAAAGTTTATCTCAACTCTGGATTCGATTCAAGCTACAAGCATAAACTTATTCCAGTGTCTCAGACGTCCAGCACCACAAATGTGTCGCGAATGCAATGCGTGTGGTCACGGCAGAGACCCCAAACGCCTGTGAGCTTAAATAAATAAACAAACCCAGCTCACAGTGGTGTCCCTCTCACGCTTCACTCTGCACGATGAGAAGGAAACTGGTGGAAAGAAATGTTATCACTCAAGACTTGGTGTCCACATGTACATGAGAGAATCAAAGCGATCTCATTCACGTAAAAAACATTCATGCCTCTAGTAAAGGATTTAGTCTGATATTTATGGTGATTATAAAGAATATTATAACTATTAGGAGTTAATCCCAGAGCTGAATTTTCGAGAGGACTTCTTTCAGGTTTCCAATACTTTTATATATTTATTTATTTTTGATTTGTTTAGTTGAGGTTGTGTTTCAGTGAGGACTTCCTGAGCTGCTGTTCTCTGTGTTAATGTTGTTATTGTCCGTGCTTTAAAATGACTAAATCAGGATCATGAATCATTTCTGGGTTTTTATCTTCATTTCTCTTATTGTTACAGTGACATATTTTCCTTTACCTTCTTCTTTCCTTTTCCTTTACATTTCTGTGATATTTTTTCAAACCTGGAGTGTTTTACTGTTCCCTATAGGCGTTCCAGCAAGAAATCACTCTGAACACGAATAAGATCGATTCCCTCATTGTGTTTGGAGAGAAACTGATCCAGAAGAGCTCCCCGTTGGACGCTGTCCTGATCGAGGATGAACTGGAGGAGCTGCACTCTTACTGCCAGGAGGTGTTCAGCCGAGTCGCACGCTTCCACCATCGCCTCGTCAACACGCGGCCGGTCCGTCTCACATGCATACAGTGTAGAGTTCTGTAAACTGTGACCGTGTTTTAACCTTCAGTGTTCCCCGTCAGGTTGGAGAAGATGAGCATGATTTCTCGGATCGAGACCCTGAGATAGAGGAGTCTTTTGAGTCAAGTTGTGTCTGGGAGAGAGACGTCGACATGGAGGGCGCGATGACGCCAACGTCCTTCCGGCCTTCAGGGTGTCTCCTGCTTCCTCCTTCACTTGAACCATCAGGCCGAGAGACGCCAGTCAGCGTGGATTCCATACCGCTGGAGTGGGACCACACAGTTGACGTCGGAAGATCTTCATCACCTGAGGATGAAGATGAGGCCACGTACTACAGTGCACTCTCAGGTTCTGCGACCAAGGGCATGTTTGTTGAAACTGTTTTTAAAAAGATGTCGGCTAAAGTTAATTTCAGGGGATAAAACACAGCTCTCATACATTTTTATAAATTATTTTTCTATAAATACCTTCTGTTATCTGTCATGTATTCATTTCCAAAATATTATACAGTATGGTCGCTGATAATTCTGACTGTCGGCCAATCAGATCTATTCTTGGCATTAATTTTAAAGATGATACTTTCAACAGTTTATGTTGATTTAAACCATTTAAAAAAATGCACAGAACAGTAAACACACACGCTCCTCAGAAGTGCAAAATTTTTATTTTTCAATAATTCAGTGATTGTGTATCTATTTATTTATAAAAACAGGTGTATTTAATTTTTACATGACTGCATGTTAAGTGTGGATCCCCCCTTCTGCTGAGTGCATCAGTCTGTTTTGTTCTTGAACAGCAGGCGTCCGGATTACATGCTGATCATTTGCCCTTTTAGCTGTTTTACAATCGCGTAAATGTCTTTGTGACTGGCTCGTATATGTGCCACTCGTCTCTTACAGATGCACAGGTCACTGAGAGCTCGGAGTCTTTTATTAAAGTCACAGCTCAAGCTCTGAGTGCTGCATCTGGCACACGCATGTGTCTGAGCATAAACTGTGTAAAATTTTGAGCCCCTTCAGTGTATCCTGTCTTCTGTGCACATATTTAAGTCCAAGTTATTAAAAAAAAAAATCACTGATCTGCCAAAATGTGTCTGGTTTTATCATTTGGTGCAACACAAAAGGTAATGTGCATAAAAGGTCAGGAGTTTTTTTTTTTAATTATTTATTATTAACACTATTTAGGATTAAGCTGCATTGAATCCATAAGGTGTAATATATCAATTATTTAATATAACCTTCAAGGATAATTAACTGTATTAGCTCTGCGTGAAACTTGGAAACCACTACAACTCTTGGCTGAATAACTCCAGCAAAAGTTTCCCTCCTCATGACTGTGTTGTCCTGCCCGAATGCTGTGATTAATTTCAGTTACTTTTCCATCTAATGATACAACAGGGAGTCGAGTCTGATATTAACGGTGATATGTCTTGTTGTTCTCAGTCACGGAGCCCAGCTGGCAGGACAGGAAACGCATCATCCACAGCCTGACCTCCACACCGTCGCACATCAGTGCTTCTTACCATCCTGAGGGATATGTATGTACACACACTTTAATGGTAGTGTGTTTAGTAATTACTTTCTACTCTACACAGAAACAACAGGGTCTTGTTGGGTGTGTCTGTAGTTAGAATGAGTGAATATTGTGAAGTGTTGCTTCCTTTATTTGATAACAGCTCATGAAAAAAGGGACGTACGGATGATTTTTGTCATTAGAAAATGTCTCTATGGGCTCGAAGACACGTACGGTGTTCTTCACACATTTTAAAAATGCCTGTTGTATCATTTTGTGTTTGCAGGTGAAGCTCATGTCGGAGTGTACTGAGAGCATTGACAGTGTGAAGAGAGTTAAGCAGATCCTGAATGATGACCAGCTGCTTGAGGGTCAGGGCCTGACCATACAGTCCTCTGCAGATAAGACGGGTGTGTGTGTGGGTCTATTACTCTCGTGCACACACACACACACACTTTTCCAAAGCAGAGCCACTTCAGTCGAGATGCTCTTGTTTGTTTCAGGAGTGATTGAGAGATGGGAGCTGATGCGGGCTGATAATGAAGACCTCGATGCTCAGCAAAATTCTCACAAGTTAACCTCTGACCTTGGAGAAGTCATGACCTGGCTGGATCTTGTGCTTCCTGAACTGGGCAGGTTTCAGACAAGGATGGATCATCCAAATATTCAAGACATAGAGAGCAACATCTTCAAGCTGAAGGTATGTTTAATTTTTTTATTATTTTACTTGAACACAGCTGTAGAGATTAAAGGGAATTTGTTTGGGGTTTTTAAACCTTTTAGGAGATTCAGAGGATGTTTGGCAGCTACAAGTCACTGATGATTGGTGTGAACCTGAATGGCCGACACCTGCTGCGAGGAGAAAGTGCAGAAGTGCGAGAGCTGAAGACAGAGCTGCAGGCGGCCAATCACAAATGGACGCAGGCCTGCGCTGCATTTGATGCGTGGGAGAACCAACTGCACCTTGAGCTTTTACAGTGTCAGGTAGGGAAAAACCAATTACTAACATTAAAGGTTTTTTTTGGGGGAACATAAAAGCTTTTACAGCTGACCCTTTACCCCTAATCTTCAGGAGTTCCATGAAAAGTTGCATTCTCTGCTCTTGTGGCTGGCTCAAGCAGAGAGTCAGTGCTATATGGTGAATATTCATGACCTCAATGTGGATGCTGATGTACTGAAGGAACACAGGGATAGACTGGAGGTATGGGTCTGAACACTTTATTTCACAGAAGCTGCAATGAACAACAGTCATCATCTGTATTGATGTGTGTGTGTACGCACGCGCAGGTGGTGCAGCATGAGCTCCTGAACAGGGAGAATGAAGTCCAGTCCCTGCAGCAGATTTCCTCCCACATCCTGCATGTGGAACAGGGTGAGGAGAGCACAGAGGCCAAGGAGAAGGTGCATGTGATTAACAACAAGCTGTGTCTGCTTCTCAGACAGATCAGCCACAACCTCAACACACTGAAGACCAGACTGGTAAGTACCAGTAAGTAACGGGTGCATGTCTATGTCCATCTGCCCTTCACCTTGGATGGGAGAGTGCATATGTCTACAGGTGGGAAACAACAGGTTGCAATAATGAAGAAAACCCCATCCGATGGGTAGGATGCTATGAAATTTGACTGTGTTTTATGTGCTAAGTTACACCATTTGACTCACACTCTGGATGAAAGATGGTGCTTGTACCCATACAACACATAACACCACCCCCCATCCACAGTGTGAGTGATGCACACAGGTACCTTTTTTATGCCACCTGTACAGCATATAGGAATAAATAGTCCTCTCCCTTACTCACCTGCTGTGGTCTAATCGACATCAGTGTCTGCTCTAATACACACTGAAAGAATTACTTTTACTCTGTTACCTTTTAGGAGTCACAAGCAGGCGATGGATCTTCTGCACATGCTAAGTGTGCAGGGGACATTTCCAGAAACAGGTCTTTCCTATACCGGGTTCTACGAGCCGCATTTCCCCTCCACCTGCTCTTCCTGCTGCTGCTGGTCCTCGCTTGCCTGGTCCCAGCATCTCAAGATGATTACAGCTGTGCCCTGTCAAACAACTTCGCCCGCTCCTTTTACCCCATGCTGCGCTACACCAACGGCCCTCCCCCAACATGAGGACCGCGGATACGATTGGATTTATAAAAAAAAAAAACACATAAGACTGCAGTCGCTAACACTGCACTTCCATTACTCTGCAGAAAGCCAGGAGATGAAGAAAAATACTGCGTGGATTTACCTGCTTTCAGTTTGGTGTGTGGGTTTAACGTATTTAAAAATCCTGTAAACGCTACTGATCGTGTGTCACGTTTATCTGCTTAATGTTCTAATCACAATCAGACGTATTGAAATTGCTCCTGAAAACCAGTTTTAAATTTCTTTTTTTTTGGTAGAAGCCGGTACTGTTATCGGCCTCTCACTGAAGCTATCGTCACTACATCTGTTTATGCGTACCTACCTGTTGGAATTGTCAGATGTACACATCTACACAGTGTGTGCGCATAAAAACATTAACGGCATTTGTGACCGAACTGGCCAATACCTTTTTTTTCTTGTTTTGTTTGTTTTTCATTTTTAAAAGACTTCAGATTTGATTCTATGTGCAGACATTCTCCATCCGAGCTGATGGCAGCAGCGTCAAAAGCTACCTGTTGGTCCAGTCACTTTGATCCCCTCCTCAGCGGTGAAGTGAATGAAATTATTTTTAAGGTGACCTCCTTTTTGAATGTTATGGAAAACGTTCTGCCAGTATGTGTCACTGGTCTGTTTAAAGCAGTCGTTTCAAGTACCACATGTGCGCCATCAGCTCATGACAGACTCCTGTATTCAAACGTTTAAATCAAAGCATGAGTTCTTTTAGAGTACAAGAAAGGACACCGAACAGCACTAATACAAAAACTAAAAGAAAAAACATTGTATATACAAGAGGCAGAATCATCCATAAACAAAAGTTTTGTTTAAACTGCCGGATCACTAAAACCATCAGCTTGTTATATAGTAAATTAATAACAACAAAATTAATTATATTTTATTTATTTTCCTCCAACAGCTGTCTAGCACCTCACAAAAGCCATAGAACAGATGCACTGAGATAGTAAGAGTGTGTACAGTTGTTATTATTTATGGTTGTGATGTATAGTTTCAAGGTACAATGTGTAAGATTTACTGGCATCTCAAATTAAGGTTCAGGACGACTGTAGAAACATTCTGGCCTCCATGGGACGGGACGGGAAGGGACGCCCCATGCAGATACACACAGCTTCTGAAAACTCAAGGACTTTTTTTAAAGTGACGCTAGATGAATGAAAACTTATTTATTGATATACTTATCAGCTTATAACTTATACAGCTAATAAAGCCTTTGAAATTTTACACACTGTACCTTAAAAATGAATTTGTACTTCTTGAAAAATAAAGCTGCCCCCCCCCACGTGTTTTGGGGAGCTGATATTTAACAGTCTGGTGAAATTGTTGAAGTATGCCACTGACAACTACAGTGATTTTACGACACAAATTATGCATTAATAAGACGTTACATTATTTACATGTTTTTCATGTAGGATGCTGCTGAGACATTTAAAACCTGAATACACTGATTTTACCATCACATGGAGGTCAACAGTGCAAAATGTAAAACAAAAATAAAATTTAGATTCTGATTATAACTTTCTTTAAAGTGGTTCAGAAATTCAGTCTTTAAGACACACTAGTGCAAATATTGCGGTTCTCGTGTAACATGCAACAGTTTACTTCATTGTCTGCATTGCATAAAAGTAATTTAATCCCTGAAAAGGTTTTGTTACAAGTGCTAATCACATGAATGCCCCGGGAGGGTGTGAGATATTTGCAGTATTTCCATAAAACTCAATTTTTTTGGATAAAGATTTGGGAACCTGGCCATGAGTTAATCATGCTGAGATACAATATGCTCGCCCTCGCAATCGGTGTCGGAAATTTTAAGGAAAATAGTCTTCATCGCTATTTCAGCTCAACTCGGGATCGACGTTAAATAAAAAAATCCCGACTCCTCATATCATTAGACAAAACAATCCACTTACTGGTTGTGAATTCTCCTGATTATCGTTTGCTCTGTTTTCACTCTGGAGCCAGAAAGGTAAAACATGTTAAATGCTTGGCTTGTGTGTTTCAGATATCTACGTTCACATATACGACCACAAATTCATTGTGTGTAAACAGATTAAAATGTTACCAGGACTTGAAATTCTTTTAAGAAACAGGTTATACATGATGCAGGAATGAGTAGCAGAAACCTCTGTCCGAACTGATGAGGTAAAACCCCGTGTAATATCAGAGGAGGGATTATGTGGGAAATTCAAGTTGAATCAGTGATTCCGGTAAAGGTGAATTAAAAAAATAGAGCAGTTTACTGAATAGATTCCCGAATATATATATATATATATATATATATATATATATATATAAAGTAAAAGGTGAAGAAATGATATCCGTAGAACAGTGCTCGATGAATGCAATAGAGCGAAGTATATGTTGTAGAAAAAGACAAATAGGCTACAAGTTCAAATTCCAAATACAAAGTACAAATCCCCTGGTGAGTGGGAAACCACAAAACAGACTTGAAGGGATGAACTTGTAGCCTATTTGTCTTTTTCTACAACAGATATATTTCCCATATGCCCCTGTAAGAGATCCCAGCACAAAATGGTGTCACACTCTGAAGCCAGTGGAACGGATCCTCGATGCGCAGCGCTCTGTCTGTTGTGAAAAGTGGCTTTGAACAGTCTGTACACTGATACCGGGACGACCATTTACATTTTGAAATAATATTATATTTTTTTTATATAATACAAGTGTGAAGTGCCAACAGGCACGTTGTATGTAAGAAATATGCAGATTTTTTTTTTTTTGAAAATAGATGGCACTGGACTCCAGTAGCTGGAAATACCACCGACTTAACTTCAAAGCCCTGAAAACAGGTTTGTTTCGATCAGTAAATGTACGATTGGAAAGTTAATTGCGTCCTGGTTGATTCTGGTACTTGGTCTGGCGATCGCTTATGAAGGATTTTCAAACGCTGTGTACACATCAAATATGTATATTTATTTTTGCCGACCATATTGATTAGGATGCAACTGTAAAAGTAATCAGATTTTATTAATTAAATTTGCACATTGAAATTGATTCCTTTTTTATTTCCCTCATTTTGGCTGTGTGTAAAAATTGTTACTGAAGCAAAGTCAGCACCAGGTATCCAGGCTTTAAATGTCTGTGCAACTAAATGAAAAATTCTAAAAATGAAGAAATAACGACGTGAAAAGTTGACACTGCTTTCTTCTCATTGTTTTTAAAGGGGTGAGTTGTTGCAGTAAACGATTCTGCAGTAATCAGGTTCCAGTTACACTGAATGAGACGGCGGCACAAACAGGACTGATTTGCTGTTGAGATTTCTGTACCTTGGCTTTAAACATGTACAAACCAAGTCCCTTTTTTATTTTGAGACTCGAGTGTAATCTACTGAGTGAAACTGTGACATCTGAAAAAGTTGTGCGTTACCTCAGCTGTAATGTCTGAATAAAGTCCCGAGCGTTTCCAAACCGAAGGCGCTTGGTTCGATCCGTTCCATCGTCGGCGTCACACTCCTGATCTCACGCACAGGAAGAGAACTCAAACAGTCCTCTCCTATGCAGTGCTACTTTATTTTAAATCGATCACCTCCTTCCAGTTGAGATGACTGTAGCACCGGAGAGCAGGAGAATAAAAGATGACTAGTGCACATCAATTAAAAAAAAAAAAAAAACAGGGTGACTGTAGAGGTGTAGTATATTTTCTGGACTCCCAGACACCCGAATAAACTCGACTCTGAAATGATGTTTTACAGCTGCAGTCTGTTCCAATGTAGCGTTTATCCTGTTAGTGTTGCAGGAAGTTCATCATGGTGTTTCCTGAGCTTTAAATCTATCAGGGTTCACATTACTGTAACTGCTGAACATATTTATTAATAATTTAGAATTAAATTCTCTTCTCATATAAAACCTTAATAAGGTACAAACCCAATCATTTTGGAGGGGGTTCTCTAATTCTCGTGAGGCAATATGATAATCATTAAGTACCTGGTCACCAGAGGGACATCTGTCTCCACAGGGGGTGTGAGGATGGGACTTCCCTTGGGCCTGACCTCACTGTGAATGGTTCACCTGTGTGCGCTGATGTGTGACAGAACTGTGGAGCCGAGGGGGTGGGGGTATGTTTGGCGTGGTCGCCGGGGTCACCACCTCGGTGTCGGCGTGTATGTTCGGTTCAGTATCTTGGGTGGAGGGGTCAAAGCTTGCATTACCAGGTATGCGCCTGCCATGAGCCGTGTTGGCGTCGAGCATCTCCAGCAGCAGGTCATACAGCAGGACCACGTTCTTTCTCTTCATGCTGGAAAGGTGCTCCATGCCTTTGTTACTGCGAACCGGAGAGTGCAGAGGAGAGATGGATTATGGGTAACGCACACGAACAAGCTGAAACGAAGTGTTCACTTCGGGAGCAGCTACAGTCTAAAAAACCTGTCAAGGAACCTCACGGTACCTGAGATGTCGGATATGCGAGAGCAGCATGAGTAGGTGCGCGAGGCGTGCGGACTGCTGCTGCGTGGATAAACCCGTTCGCGAGATGGCCCACACTAGTGCGTCCGTCACGGTGTCCAGCAGCCGAAGCAACTTCCTCCTGCTCTCGAGCTCCTCCTCACACTCGGAGGACGTCATGTCTGAAGAACACACACAATTCATCAGAGTGATGGGAAGTGAAGGAATGAAGGAAGTGCAGTATGTGCCAACACTTTCAGTATTTAATTTCTTATCTAAAGCATATTGCACATTTATATCTACAGCAGTTTATAAATTGAATTAATGCTGTGGAATGTCCAAAAGACAAGTTACAGCTGTGAGCACTTGCTCAGTGAGAACTCTCTCTCTCTCTCTCTCTCTCTCTACCTGTTATTGTGGATCCAATATTAAGACTGAACAAGGCAATAATCCAGATCAAAACAAACCAATTGCCACTGACAGATTCGATTTTATTACTATCTGACAACATGGAAAGAATCCTGACAGAGACACACCAGAGACTGAATAAACTGACTGTACACTCACTATTTTTTATCTTTCTCCTCTTGCACCACCCCACCCAGATTTTACAGTGCTGTAAGATTCAGTGCAGTAAGATTCTTGACAATGCAAACCAAAGTACCAAAGAACAGCTGTTCAAAGGCATTTCAGAACGTGAATGCAGTATCAGGAATGTTCCTGGCTCTGGTACAACATCAAACAGATGATGTACTTCAAGTTCAATCTGAAGTCAAACCCAGCAGAGACATAGTCAACAATTTATTTATTTTTAAACATAAACTTATCTTCGAAAAGCTCATGAGATTTATCCATTTAAGTATTGTTAATGAAAAAAAAGAACAAAAACAGACTGGATGTGTTTAAGACATCAGTTTGATACAGAAAAGGGGGATGCAGACCTGATGGAGGGAAAACAGATTAAATCACAGCGAAAAAGTGATTCGGTTTTTGGTTCTTGTAAATGACTGGCAACGGTTTTTATTACTTTTTTATTTTTTATTTATTTATCAATTTCAATTCCTCTCATTTTTGTCTGAAATGTGATTTTGATATTAAAAGGGCAGATCTTTATTCTTCAAATCTGTCAAAATAATACAGACGAGGCACTAATGACGAACCGTGATTTAATGTTTTTATACAATGCTTTATACAATCGGGACCGGTGGCGTGGCGGTTAGAGTGCTGGGCTCATGATCAAGAGATTGTGGGTTCGAATCTCAGTGAGACCCCCACCGTGCTAGGACCCCTAGGCAAGGTCTTAACCACAAATGTCCAACTTCTGATGCGAAGTGGCGCCCCTCAGTCGTACCCAGCCACTTCGCATCAGAAGTTGGACACTTGTGGTTAACCTTGCCCAGGGGTCCTAGCACGGTGGGGGTCTCACTGAGATTCGAACCCGCACTGTGCATACACTATGCATACACTGCATACCCCTCAGTCGTACCCAGCCTCACCATGATGAGACAGACAAGCAGAAATTACAACATCCTGACTTGGTGTGGTGGAGCTGCCAATGCTCGAAACATGGTGATTGAGACACGGCTCTCCCGAGCTATGGTGATAAATAAATAGTAACAATACAATGCTGGTTGAATGTAGTCAACGCTGCTACTTTAATTGCAGCTTAAGTAACTGATTTGATGGGCCATACTATTCTAATGAGCATGCCTGAGTGACTTCTCTCAAGTTGCTGGTATTTCAGATCGAGCTCCAACAACAATTTGTACAATAACTCGGACTGCTGGTGTATTTTAATCTAAAGAGAAATATCTTTAATAAATTGTTTTAACATTAGATTTGATATGAAAACGAGATGTGTGAAGCTGTGAAAAATAACCGCTGCTATTGCTATGTTCCTGTTTCTGGTTTACTACTGCTGCTACAACTACATTACTACCACAGTTACAACCACATTACTGACGCAGCTACTACTACATTACTACCACTGCTGTAACCACATTACTACTGCTGCTACAACCACATTCTTCTTGGTAGTCCCTCGTTGTCCGAGGAAGACATCTTGTAGCGAACATCAAGGATTGTGGATCCGCGCGTGACTCCGTAGGCCAAAGACTAAAGCACAGATGCGATTGCAGGTAGGACAAGGAACTCCATTCACAGTAGTAGGGTTGAGGGCAGCTTGGTGTCGTCTATCACGGGC
>JAQNCB010000028.1:1737157-1753904 GCA_030068295.1 Euristhmus nudiceps | reverse complement strand
TGAGACAAGAGGATGTGGAGGACAGGGATGGATGGAAACAGATTATTCGCTGTGGCGACCCCTGAGGGGAGAAGCTGAAAGAAAAATAGTAGTAGCTCATGCATTGACCATGTATGTTTTCTGCCTGTCTCCATTTTCAAATTGGGGGTTTGGATGAATAAAATATTTCATTTCAGAATCTTACAGGTGTTCTCTGTGACTTAGGGTGTTTATGATATTTTCAGAGCTGTTGTGAAGAAAAAAACCCCCAGAATATTCTCACTACTCAGGGCTGAAGTACAGAGGTTCCCAACTCCTGGTCCTGGCAGACCCTTGATTGTATGTTTGTGTTTTCATGGTTCCCAACACACCCGATTTAACTAATTCGCTAAGCCCTATAATATGTAGGACATGATATCCTCCATGACCTGGGTTGGAAACCTCTGGTGTATAATAGGACGAATATTTCAGTACCATTTTATTCCTCTTTAACACAGAAATTATATTTATTATACAACTTTGATATTGATTATAGTAGGATATCCCACACATAGCAGTTAGAAATAGTTAATTCCTCAGCTTATTCTTTTTTACATCACCTTTCTCAAGTCTGTGCAGCATCAATGTGGGTCGACAGAGTTAAAGACCTGACCCAGAGGCCCAACGGCAGCAGTATGGTGGTGCCGATGCTGAAACCTCATATCACGTACTCATCCGTTCTGATAATTTTCTTGTGCCAAAAGATTAAGATAGAACGCCAACACTGAGGACTCCTTGTATGAATAAACAATTTATTCTTTGATAACACTTTGCAAGAGGGTGGCACAGTGGTTAGCGTGTTCACCTCACAAAAACAAGGGTTCACGTTGCATGCTCGGGTAGGTTTCCTCCGATCTCCCCTCAGCCCAAAGACATGCACATTAGGCTAATTGCCTGTTTTCATGAGCCCCGAGGTGTGACTTTTGCAGGCAAGCTTTTCAGTGTACCTCCCTTTGTTAGTGTTCCTTACATGAGAGCACCTGTAAACAGTTATCTTACCAGCCTTTTACTTTACTTTTACGGTTACTCTCGAAGACAACAGCAAAACCACAACTTTTGAAGAAAACACAGAATGCAAATTTCTGGGTCCTGAAGGAATGTTAGAAAATGTCAAAAGATCTACCTGTGACTCCTGCAAAGTACTGACACTGCACATTCCTGATGGAAATTTTAAATAAACACATCTCACCAGCAATTACAATATTTCATCTGCGTCAGTTCCTTTGCAGTATGTATTCTAATAAACTGTTGTCTGTCCTTGAGGGAAACCTGAAGCTCATATGGCTGCATTAGATTCGGTCTCATGTGTAAAGGTGTCAAATAAGCAAATGTAAACATAACACAAGGTCCCTGTGGAAAGGTAGCACTTTAAAAATGCTTACGTCAGCCCTGGTGTAGTCGTTTAGTCCTTCAAAGCAATGCTTAAGTCATGAATCACATTTCAAGGTCAGACTCAGTCCTGGAATGGAAGAAGTCCAGACTCCATGAGTGGAAAATCCTGTCCATAACTCCAGAGAAGAGGATTACACTGTTACACATCCCACATGCACTTCAAGGGAATAAAACATCCAGTCACATAAATATACAAACCGAGAATCTGAAACGTACCAAACTATTACGTCCAACCCACATTTCTGTTTACATTACAGACACCATCAGCGTCTGTGACTGAAAAACATCATTCTCCAGTTCCATGGTTTACTGCTATATACAGAAAGAGGTGAGAGCCGCAGTGGTCTAACCCCCAAAAAACCTGAGATAGGGTGATATTCTGACAGGTGTGGATGAGGTCTATGTATGCCAGAATGGTCCCTTCATTTTCCTGATGGCCTTCAATCATACAGTGAGTATTATCCCTTTTTATATCGCAGATATTTTCATGTCATTTCCTGGCAAAAACAGCTTTCTGTTGGTTGGACCACTCTGGTTCTCAGTCCTTCATTGATTTACTTGCAAAGTCACGCAAACAAAATAACTGGAAGATTTTTATTTTCAAGATTTGAAAAGAAATTTAAGTTTGCACTGTTTTAACCATCATATAGAACCGTGTGTGTGTGTGTGTGTGTGTGTGTGTGTGTGTTTACTACAAGTTCTGAAATGCTTTCGGTCTCACAAAGTAAAAAAACAAAATGTCTCACAAAGTAAAAAAAAAAAAAGTAAAAAACCTCCAACAGTTTCTGAAATGCTTTCAGCAAAATTTAAAAAAAAAAAAAATCACCTGCTCGATTCCAGGAGGAAAAAGAAGTCATCAAATACTTTAAGCGATACATCCTTTGAAAACAGGAAACAGACTGATTTGTGAAGTAAAACAGTTTAGTTTAAACAAAATTCTTTCCAGCAAGTCCAACAGAGACCTGATTACAGACTTGAGAACAAAAAGACCACAAACATCAGGATCAACAAGGGTTCAGGTGGTCACATCAGTCTTCTTTAGGAAGCATCGAACCAACATAAATAATAGGAATGAAAATATTGAACAGAAATATTATAAGTATTATTAATAATAAAATTAACAATAATAAAAGTCTCTTAAGTTACTAAACTCAAATATACACAGCTATAACTCTTTCCTATTTACACATGTACACATGGATTTATTTATTTATTTACTTATTTATTTATTTAACAGTCTTTGTCTGTGAATCTGTAAAAAGTGAAAACGTTGTTCCTCGACTTCCTGTCCAGACCTGCGGAACACCTGAAAACATCGGAACGTCATACAGAGCAGAAACCAAACATTACACACTTGAAGCGTTTATTTCGCACAGATGAGACGAAGGAGGTTCGAACCGTTCCCTTTTCATCCTGCCGTCTGTTTTCTGTATCCTCCAGACTATGAACCTTAAACCCAGATGCTCTGATCCGGCCAGGGACGAGATCAGGAAGCAGCATGCTGATGTTTATTATAAAAGATCACCACCTCATCAGGACTGAAATGATATTAATGGATACTGAAATGATTATTGATTGATGATGAAATGATATGATTATTTCTGTACTAAAGACTTACTGAAGTGTAATTTTACTTTATTTCTCACGGAGCAGCGGACGATACGATACAACACAATATAATAATCTAAAATCACAATACTTTGTCTTACACAATTGCCTGTCAAATTCAAAATGAAGAAAAGAAAAATTAAACATTAAAAGGAGAATAATAATAAAGAAATAAAGTATTTTTTCTTCATCTTGTTCAATGTTCAATTTTATGACTTCATTTTGAATTGGGTGTAAAATTTTATCATTTATTCAGTCCAAAGCTGCTTAATCATAATTTAGGTCGCGGGGAGGTCAACTCAGCCGACTCTGGGCGAGAGCGGGGTACACCCAGAACAGCTCACGAGTCCATCGCAGGGCCAACACTTACATAACCATTCACACTCACACCTCACCTGTTTTTGGTCTGTGGGAGGAAACCGGAGTACCCTGAGGAAACCCATGCAAGCACAGGAAGAACATGCAAACTCCTGTAAAGGTTAATTTTACTCGGAATTTTTTGTTCAAGTTTATAGAGATGGGAAAATCTCTAAACTGAGGAAGCCTCATTTTTGTTTGATGTGTAAAGCCGAACTGAAATCCTTAACTCTGTAAAGTTTTCTCACGATTGTGTTGTTTCTTTTACAAAACATGTAGTTGCTGTCTCGGAGGCAGAAGTTCAAATTTAAAATAAAATCCTGAATAGTTCTTGTTCCGTGTCTGAATTAAATCAGCACTGAACTGTGTTTTTATTTACAAAATAAATAATAAACAATAAAAATAAATCGTTCAGCCATCTGAGAGGAGCTTGGGGTAGAACTGCTGCTCCTCCGTGTTGAGAGGAGCTCGCTGAAGTGACTCGGGCATCAGGCGAGAATGCCTCCCTGGTGTGGTGTTTCAGGTAGGTCTGACCGGGAAGAGGACCCGAGGTCGACCCGGAACACTCTGGTGGGACTGTGCCTCTCGGCTGGTCTGGCAAGGCCTCGGTGTTCCCCCGGAAGAGCTGGAGGAAGTGACTGAGGAGAGGGACACGTGGACCTCACTGCTCAGGCTGCCGCCCCCGCGACCCGACCACAGATTAAGCGGAAGATGATGAAAAATAAATTGGTGGAGTATTGTGATGAGATATTTTTGGTGCATCGCTCACTCCTTCTGGTAAATTTATGGCTATGATCTGCTGATGTAGAAACAATAATATAAACATCACTTTGGTGGAAACTTCATACCAATAGATCACCAGAGGGTTAGGGTAACGTCATGTATTACACACGTTTCAGTAAAAAAATTCTAAACTACAAATCAAAAGCCGAGCTGCCATTTCTAGATCCGACTTCAACCAAACATCTCCGCAGGTCACCAGAGACAGGTCCTCTTATACCTAAAAAATGTAAATAGTAACACAAAAGTGTAAACAGAAAGAGGAAGAATGAAGAGTCTGGAATCGCTCCAGGCAGTTTTGCTCATACGCAGCTGTCGGTGACTCGCTGCCGGTGGTTCACGTCCTTACACCGGTTGTCTTTGGCATTGTAGTACGTCCGTAAAGGATGTGTCTGGGCTGCGGTGCAAACGGTATACACTACTTCACCTTGAGTATGCTTTAAGGAAGGGCACTTATCCACCATCAGCCTGGTGTCACCCTCTTCCTCTCTGTCGTCATCCTCCTCTTCCTCCCGTTTCTCCGCTCCGTCCCCGATCCGGTCCATCGGATACGTCACGCCTTTTTCATCATCTCTGTAAGAGCGTTGGATGCTCAGAAACGCCTCCCGCTGGTTATTGATATCCTCCTCCCCTGGTGCGTTGATATGTTCCATTGCTTTCCTGCGCTTTCGGAACCAGCAGACACACACCACCGTGCAGGAGATCCACAACACGGAAAAGAACACACACAGCAGTGGAACCAAGTAATCTACACAGAGGAGAGAGGACAGTGTATGAACGGGGTATTTAAAAAAACAAACACCTCTCCATGCGCTGCATCCATGTTTAAATGATTATCGAATAACTGTAACTGATTTTATAATGAACTTGTGGATCTTGTTTTAACAGATCAGATACCTCACTGCACAGAAATACAATAAACCCCTCCCACTCACCCAGTGATGGGGACATGACCTGTGTTTCAACTTTGACCTCTCGCATGGCCAGCAGCAGTGTGCTATTGTGGCGGTTGGAGAGGACACCGATGATGGAGCTGAGTACTTCTTGTATGTCCGTGTGATCCTCAGACGCAACACTCTGTTTAAACGACTAGAGAGACAGAGAGAGGGGGAGAGGGGGGATGGAGAAAGCGAGATGGGGGAGTCAGGTAGACAGGGAGGGAGAGAATGAGAGGTGGGGGGAGAGAGGGAGAGACAGAAAATGAGAGAGGGAGGGGGGGAGAGGATAGGGAGGGAGGGAGAGGGGGAGAGAGAGCATGAGAGAGCGAGTAAGAGCGTGTGAGGGAGGGGGGAGAGGGAGAGAGAGAGAGCA
Organism: Euristhmus nudiceps; assembly: GCA_030068295.1. Lineage (NCBI taxonomy): Eukaryota > Metazoa > Chordata > Actinopteri > Siluriformes > Plotosidae > Euristhmus > Euristhmus nudiceps. Next base: position 1,748,438 of record JAQNCB010000028.1, on the reverse strand, counting down.
TGTACATGAACCACTGTACTGATTAGAGTCACAGGCTGACTAAGCACACAAACAGCCGAACAAATCCAGTGAGAATAAAGAAAATCTAAAGTGCTGCTGCTGTCTGTGTTGAAGGCAGAGCTCTCTCAGCAGCCGCTTGTCATTCTCTAAAAATACACATCTGGTTTTAAAACAATAAACGGTGACTGTCTGATGAAACGGAGCTGATGGAAAAGACGCGGAGTGCTCACAAACAAGTGACTGTTATGAAAAGACCACAGGCCACAACTGTTCCCTGGAAAACTCCACAAACACAATGCTATTCGATCATAAAAAAATGACATTACAGCATGTACACTGGTTCATTCTACCCATTAAAGGCTTAAAGCCATGGAGGGGGTCAGATCACGTCTTTCTTTCAAACAGTGAGCCTGGATGACCTGAGGTGACATCAGAGGAGTGTGTATGTGTGTGTGTGTGTAAGGGGTTTTGATTAGACCAGAGGGTAAACATGGGATAAAAATATTAAACAAGCTCAATGTGTATGTGTTTGGGAGTAGGCCGAGGGGTGTTGCAAAACTGAAAGAGAAGTGAAAAGAGGGGAAAAGAGGCACAGACAGAGTTTTTTAGAAAGAGACAGAAATACAGACAGATAAGACAGATTGAAAGAGAGAGACAAATAGACAGAAAGGTTGAGACAGACAGACATAAAGAAAGACAGAGAGAGTCAAACAGAGCGACAGAGATGGAAAGAGAGATAAGTAGATACAGAGAGAATTAGATTGAGAGACAGATTGAGAGATAGATAATTAGATTGAGAGATAAACACATTAATAGAAATAGAGAGCGAAAGAGATAGATAAATAGCTTGAGAGAGAGAGAGATAGCTTGAGAGAGAGATAGATACAGTCATGAACAAAATTATTGACACCCCTGGGATTTTTCTGGAAAATACACCATTTCGCCCAGAAATTGTTGCAATTTCAAATGTTTTCGGTATCAATGTGTTTACTTCTTGGATGTGCATTGGAAAAACACAAAAAAGCTGAAGAAAAAAGCCAAACTAGACACAATTTTGCACAAAACTAAAAAAATGGGCTGGAAAAAATTGTTGGCACCCTCAACTCAATATTTGGTTGCACACCCTTTGGAAGAAATAACTGCTCCAGGTCTCTCAGATTTGAAGGGTGCCTTCATGCAACAGCAATTTTGAGATCTCTCCATAGGTGTTCGATGGGATTTAGGTCCGGACTCATCGATGGCCACTTCAGAACTCTCTAACCATTTCTTGGTGCTATTTGAGGTACGTTTTGGGTCATTGTCCTGCTGGAACACCCATGACCTCTCACACAGACCCAGTTTTCTGACACTAGGCGCTACATTGCGGCCCAAAACATTCTGATAGTCTCCATATTTCATGACTCCTTGCACACTATCAAGGCACCCAGTGCCAGAGGCAGCAAAACAACCCCAAAACATCACTGAACCTCCACCATGTTGACTGTAGGCACTGTGTTCTTTATTTGTAGACCTCATTCTTTTTTCTGTAAACAGTAGAATGACGTGCTTTTTCCAAAAAGCTCTACCTTAGTCTCGTCTTACCTGAGTAAGCCTCAATCCTTCTGGGAGAACATTTTGTGGACAGACGAGATAGATGGATAGAGAGATCAATTGAGAGAGCTGAACCCTGATGTGATGCAAGACAAAGCACTTGACACTAGTAAACTGGATTGTGTTGTAACCTTGGTGATGTAACAGTCTCTCTCTCACACACACACACACACACACACACTCTCTCTCACACACACACCCACCCTTGGACAACAAAATATTTTCCATATGTATAATAAAATAAAAACTGATTAGAGTTTTGTTTGAGATATAAATTAAAAGCGTCTCTTCTTATTGATGATGGGATGCATGTAGAAGTAAAAACCCTCACCATGGCAACCGCCACAGCATTACTGCTCGATTGTGATTGGTCACAGAGAATAAAGAGGGTACGGTCTTGAGCAAAAGTTCGCGTGATTGGTAGGTATCTGAGTTCGGAACAGATCCTATCGACAGTTGTTCCCTGTGAAACACACACGGCAGGATAAGAATATCTCAGCATTTATGATTTTGTAATATCACTCCTGATGCACAGATAAATGAATTTGTTTTTTTTTTACCGGCGGCACACTGTTCGTATCGAACACGAGGGTGGCACGTGCGCACTCGCTGCTTGCGTGATCGCTGTTAGGCTGACAGTCGGTGCTGATTGGTGGAGAAACAGGATCGGAGCACATGCCCCACTGTTGACACGGTGGGCGGAGACAAAACGGGAAGTGATGCAGCATGCACTCCTGACCCCCATTACACTGAGGATCCCGGGAGTCGAGCAGACAGGAAGGACTGCCGCAGTGCACCTGAACGAGAACGGCAAACAAATCAGAAAATAATGCTGATGGTTAGACTCAACAGACAGAGTTACATCTGATGAAAATGAAGGGTGCACTTACTTTTGTGCACTTGCTATTCCCATTCATGCACTGACAGCCATTACAGTCGACTTCCCAGTGAGAGCCATGAGAAACGGACACACCCGAGTGCTGGCACGCCTTACCCACACCGATAACTACGGGGGAGAATCAAAGGAGAGTAGACTGAATATTAATCTTATATCATACACAACATTCCATTCTTTCGGTTTTCAGCTCGTCGCTGCACTCACACTCCTGACAGTGAGATCCAGCTCGGCCCTCAGGACACATACACCGATACGCGTTAATCTCGTCCACACACGTCGCCCCGTACAAGCAGGGAGAAGACTGACACTCGTCTACATCTAACAAAAGGACAGAAAATACACTTTCATTTGAGAGTGACCAGTTAAACTGGAAATAAACGCTATTATTAATATTTACTAAAAATACCATCTCTATTTTCATAGAGTATTATTGTTATGGTCAGATTGAATAAGCAGTGGGTATGGCCTGTTCAAAGACACATTTTAATAATGACCAATGTAGGCTCTTAACAGCATCACAAATTAGCACAGCATTCACAGACAGGAGCGCGATGTCGTCTCTACACGAACTTTCCAAGTAAATTAATAAATGTAGGAAACGTTCTTTGCTTTCTCCAACACACTTTTTTTTTTAAATACTATGATTAACAGTGAGCTGATTATCATAGCCCTTCATAAATCACACCGCACGACTGCTTTAATCTCCTTCCTGACATGTTCTTGATCTGAAGGGAAACGTGTGCCGCTGTAGTGTATAAAACTGTGACCCTGAGCACATTCTCAAGAAATCCTGACAATAGTTTTTATTAAAAGGCAGAAGTGGGTTAATAAATCTGACTGGATTAATGAAATGAAAATAAAGATGACGTGCTCACTGATGCGACAGTCCGGGCCGGCAAATCCGGGAGCACACCGACACCAGAACCAGTTCACTCCATCCACACACTCACCTCCATTATAACTACAGACAAACAGAGAATGAGAGTTAAAACACACAGACGCACGCGCACACACACACACACACACACACACACACACACACACACACACACACACTGCAATAGTATTTAGTTCAGTCTTACCATGGATGAGGATTACAGTCATCAACATCTATCAAAAATAAAATGAAAATAAAAATGTTAAATCCAAACATTAAAACCAAAGCCTTGTTAAGATCAATAAAACACATGGGCGTGGCCTTACTCTCAGTGCATGTAGGCCCCTCCCACCCTTCCTTGCAGAAGCAGTTGAAAGCTCCTCCCTCTCCAACACATGTCCCGCCATTCACGCATGGCTGCGAGTCGCAGGTGCTGTTCGTGACTGCAGAGGTGCAGGGAGAGAAGACAGACAAATCGTCAGTGTGGTGTTTGTCCCGCCAGCGTTGCTGCACTGGGACGCTGAATCTCACCTGAGTTACAGGTTCTGCCTTCAAAACCATGTGGACACACACAGTGGTACGAGTCTCCATTATCAGAGCAAGTTCCACCGTTTAAACACGTGGTGGAGTCACACTGACTATCTCCTTTCAAACCCACACACACACACACACACACACACACAATTAACCTGATATCCATACATCAAAATATATACAGAATTGTGCAAGCAGAAAATCTCACACACACACACACACACACACACACACTCACACTCACGTGATTGACAGGTCTTGCCCTTCCAGTTGCCTGTGCAGCGGCAGGAGAAGTCATTGGCCAGGTCGACACAGAGCCCACCGTTCATACATGGCTCAGAATCACACTCGTTTACCCCTGCACAAAGAAACCAGGGAAGTGCAGTGATGTGGAAAGAAAACAGGAGATGAGATAGAAAGAAATAAAAGAAGAAAGAGAAGAGAAAAGGACAGAGAAGAGAGTAAAAAAGAGAAGGGGATAAAAAAGGAGAAGAGAATAAAGGGGGAAGGAAGAAAAGAAGAGAAGAAGTGAAGAGAGGAAGGAGAAGACTGACCGTGTTCACAGAGCCGACCCTTCCATCCTTTGCGGCAGACACAACTAAACGTGTTAATGCCATCTAAACATGTTCCTCCGTTCTCACACGGTGACCCAGCGCAGTCGTTAACATCTGTACAGGAGACAACAACATTAATATAACATTACGAACCATTATTATAACATTAATATAACATTAAAATCACATTAATAACGTTACAAAACATTATTGTACCATTAGTACAATGTTAATATAACATTACAATATTATAACATTAAAACATTTATAAACTTATAAAACCATAACATTACTACAATGTTAATATAACATGAAGACAACCTTGCTGTTACAAACCGTTATAACATTATTACAATGTTAATGTAACATTACAACATTAATTAAATATTAAAACATTAAGAGCATTACAAACCATTATTGTAATGATACAACATTAATATAACATTAAGACAACGCAAACTGTTAACACATGATTCACGCAGTTTGTACAAGTAAGAATGTACAGTGAGGAGGTTATTTCTTATCACTGTATTTTACTCAACGACTCACTAAAATAATATAAACGAGGTTGTTTTCTAAAATATTACTTTGATGAGCATTATGATGATAATGACTACATCTGTGTGTGTGTGTCTCAAACTCACTCTCGTGGCAGTAGGTCCCTGTAAATCCTGATAGACAGGCACAGGTAAAGTTGCCTCCTGATTGGCTGATGCAGCGACCATGTGGGCCACACACGTTGGATGACATGTGCCACACCCCTTTTTGGGCGGAGCTGTTTTTCACAGAAATGGTGCAGCTGTCAATCACTAGAAGCAGAGCAGAAGTATATTTCTTATTACTTTTGTGTTTTTTAGTACTATTTACACATTTAAAAGCATTGTCATTTGCCGATGCTGATATCAGTTATGTTGTTTGTTTACAGTTACATTCATTTTCTCATGGCTTCATGATCATAGATCATTCCATCACCAGAGTGTTTCACTGATTTATTTAGCTATTAGTTAGCATTTAATTTGTAAACAGTTAATGAAACATTTAAAATACGCCACTTGTGTGCGCGACTATTAACCCGGAGATCATAAGTTCGAATCCGGTTTAATGCACACAGCTGTTCGTAGCCAGGCGTCCATGGGAGCTAATAGACCAAGCTCTCACGAGAGAGAGGAAGGGCATATGCTCACTTCCCTGTCACTCACAGCGATTGCCAGCCAATCATAAGCGTCTGTGAGCTCATTCATACGAGGGAGCAGATAGCGCTTTCCCTCCGAGTGTGTTAGACCGCTCTCAAATACGCATGACACCGCAGTTCGAAAAGAGGTGGGTGGCTAGCATCACATGTCTTGGAGGGGAATTGTGCCTGCTTTCACCCCTCCCTGGTCGGTGATGGTCATGTGATAGGGAAGGAAATACCTGATGGGTGGGAATTGGATATGACTAAATTAGGGAGAAAATGGGTAAAAATAAATAAATAAAAACATGCATACATACACTGCTTGTCATGTGGTGCTTCAGGTATAAAATCTTCCTGTCCTGAAGATGTGAAGCTTCACCTCGAACTATCACAAAGCGCTGACATTGGAGATTAAAAATGACCTCCTAGAACACTCCACCTTACCAATGATGACTTTTAAAATCAATCTCTGTATCAGAGATCTGAGATGAGTGAACTCATATAACCCTTATACTGTCAGAGCTGCACTGATAGAAAACAAATCAACACCTCCCAACCAATCAGAATGAAGTACTGTAATGTCAGCACTGTGGTTCTTGTGTGTGTATGGTTTTATTCTAGGCAGTGTGGAAGGTATCACCTTTGCAAGAACCGATCTTGCAGTGGTCCGTCAACTCAGCGCAGGTTCTGCCCTCATAACCATCAGGGCACTGGCAGTAGAACCCTGACGGTAGGGCGCGGCATTGAGCTTTATTTACACACGGGTTAGGAACACATGGGTCCGCCCGTATCTGCAGCACCAGAGAGATGATGAAGTTAGAAAAGAAGATAAAGTTGAATGGAACAGGAGAAAGTAAAGCAGAGAGGGAGCGAGAGAGCGAGCGAGCAAGAGAGAGAGGATGTGTGTATTCATCACCTCGCAGTGTGGCCCTGCATATCCATTCACACACTGACACTGGTAGGAGGAGCGCGTGGCATGGCACTGACCGCCGTTCTTACACGGTGAGCTCACACATGCGCTCTGCTGCACCTCGCAGTATTTTCCCACAAACCCCGGCTTACAATGACACAGATAGCCATGACGCCCATCCTACATGCACACACACACACACAAATGAAGACTTAAAAACACCTGGTGGTTTGATGATACAACACCGCACCTCCCAACACACACACACACACACACACACACACACACACACACACACACACACACACACAATGCTGCGTTCTGATTCACTGACATTATGATGAAACCCTGATTGCACCATGTTATGACGGTGTGAGAAGGTGTTGGTACTCACCGTACACGTCCCGCCGTTCTGACACTGTCCATAACACGTGTGAATATCTACAATTCCATAGAAATTAAGAGAGTTTTAGCACTATTTTTATTTCAGTAAAGCAGCATTTTCATTAGCAGGAAGGGAAAATATGTCTGGATAAAATATACAAGTCTCAAATGTAGTCGACTGGCAACGGTCTCCTTGTAAGGTGGGGCTCCGAGGGGGCGAAGTTAACCGGAGCAACATGAAAATGTCATGGAACTTATGACATCTTTCTGACATCTATCTACCTGTCTGTCGGTCTGCCTGGCTGTCTGCGCCTATTTCAAACTGACTCATAAAAATGCTTCATGATATTATTACTGTTTCATGAGTCAACAAAAATAAACGTCTTTTTATTAAATAAATTAAATAACTGTTTTAAAAAATGTAACAGAAAATTAAGTAAATGTTTCGAGATGTTTGATGAGAATAAAAGATATCATAATATAGAATGCTTTACGATGGATATTATATGATATACTCATTTCTCCCAGTGAGAGCATCTCATCCATCAACCTTGATGATCGACAACATTTGAGTTCATGTAGAAAGTGTTGAAGCATAAAGCGTTAAAGCACAAAGCCCTTTAAAACACAGGGTGTGTTTGCAGTTAATGAAGCGTAACCCTGGCGACAGACACACACCCTCACATACCCTTTACACGACTATCCGTTACAAATACAAAAATAACAATCAATTTCTTGATCAACTCTCGTTTCATTTCAGATCTAAACCTTCAGCACATGAACATGCATGCAGAGCAGAAGAAGTGAGCAGTAAATCGTGCAGGAAACGAGACTAAAACCCTGGAATGAGTCGTAAAGTGGGACGTTTATGATCGGATCTCTTCGTCTCTGAATATAGAACAGATCGTTCCCTCAAATCTCTCATCATACACTCTTTATTTTACCGTCACTTCCTTCCGTAGATCTTATTTATTATGATAATTATTATCAGCATGACAATAGGATGTGAAAGATAAAAGGAAATTTAGAGAAAACAGGGAAAGCCATGGAAAAAAGTGACTGATGCTGATATACTGACTGATGTCACAGTTTGGTCCCGCCCACCCTGGATAGCAGGCACAGTGATATCCACCAATCAGATTTTTACACGAGTACGAGTTCACACAAGGCTTCTTCGCACACTCATTCACGTCTGTGAAAGACAGAGACAGAAACAAGCGATGAAGCTAAGTGCAGACGCTCATGTACAGACGCCCGAATACAGGCACTCGAGCACAGAAGCTCAACTATACATGTTCGAGTACGGACACTAAAACCTGTACTTAAGTGTATGTAGTTATTAGCAGACACTTGGGTACAGACGCTCGATCACAGATGCTTCACAACAGAATCTCAAGTACAGACAGTCGAACAGAGATGTTCGATGTCTGAAATTAAAACTCAAATCTTAGAGAAGAAACCTGATGGTCCTGCTTTCTCCCCACAAACTGGAACGAGAGCAGCGCACCTTATACACTTCATCTACATCAGAGCTCGACTTCGTTATAGGGAGAGAAACTATGCGGGGCGTCAGTCAGTGTCTGGAGTAAATACCTCACTTCTTCCTTCTCTCTCATTCTTGCGCCACCTCTTCTCTCTCTCCATCTCTCTGTTTCTCATTCTCTCTGTCTTTCTCTCACTCTCTCCATCACCCTCTCCTGCTGTCACTCATTCAGTTGTTATCACCGATTCACTCCATTTCTCATTCACTCTCTCGTTCTCTATCTTTTGTTCACTCTCTCTCCATCTCTCATGCACTTTACCCAATATACCTCTGCAAGAGTAAATTTAGCACGTGGGCGGAGGTCTCCAAAGCTCGAGTTATATTTAGATTCACTCGGGTTAACGTACTACTTTCTGTAACAGACATGCAGTCTACAATCCTCAGACAGACACACACACACACACACACACACACACACACACACACACACACACTGTCGGCTGGCGTAAAAACACAGCATTCAGATCAAAAGACATCTTGATAAATAATACATCTATTAATTTTTTCCATAGTTTAATTCTGCACACAATCCATAAAATCTAACACACACACACACACACACACACACAGACAGTCTTACCTATTTGGCAAGTTGTTCCTGTCCATTGTGGTGGACACACACATTTGAAGCTGTTGTCTTGATCCAAACAGGTTCCTCCGTGCGCACAAGGACTTGACATGCACTCGTCTTTATCTGTAAAACACACACACACACACACACACGCACACACATACACTTTATAGACTTCAAAAAATCGAGTCACTTTGTGATTAACCTCATGATGTCTTATGAATAGTTGCATATATGGTCAACACTTCCTGTTTATGTTATATGAGTTTGCCTGATACTCATTACACAGTCTACCAGTCAGTGTGTGTATTTTATAGATGTGTGCAAGAGCAAACTTTGACCTCTGACCTTTGGCACATGTTGTCCCTGACCACCCTGATGGGCAGTGGCATTCGAATCCTGATAAAATCTCATGGCATGTCCCGCCGTTGGCACATGGGTTCGACATGCACGCGTGCTCCACTACACGATGTTAAAACACACACACACACACACACACACACACACACTTCATCACTCTCGATGTCCTTGCTGTGATGTCATATTCTGTGTAAATGCCATTAAGTTCCTCACCGATCTCACAGTTCTTGCCCGAGTATCCGTTGGGACAAACGCAGTGGTACTCGTCCGGCTCGGTGTTCATACACGTCCCTCCGTTCACACACGGCCGGTGAGTCCCACAGTAATTCAGATCTGTGCAGGAGTGTAATTTACTTACACAAACCTCTCAGCTCACCCAAAATCGACATCAAGAAACTGCCGCGCTAACATCCATCTAATGCTACACGGCAAAGTCACATTCTTACTGAGGAACTGCCGATAATAGATACAGATAACTCAGCTAACTTTGTCAAGGTAAACGACAAGAATAATAACATTCTCATGCAGGTGTGACAAATGAACTGCTACTATTGCTGCAATATGACAAACTGGAGGGCACACAGAAGCGTAGTGATTAGCATGTCTGCCTGACAGCAAAAAGGTCCTGAGTTCGAGCCCTGGGCGTTTCTGTATGGAGTTTGTATGTTTCCCTGTGCTTGTGTGGGTTGTCTCCGGGTACTCCGGTTTCCTCCCTCAGTCTGAAGACATACACATTATGATGACTTGCTGTTCTAAATTTCCCCTAGGTGTGGATGTGAATATAAATGATAAGTGTGCAGGCCTTGCTTTTTAAGACGTGCTAAAGCACGTGCACCCCATAGCACACCTATAATCTGACCAAGGTGTGCCAAAAAAACACCCCTCCAGCCAAAGGCATTTTGAATAGCGCACCAAGAAAATCATATCTATGCATCACCGAAGATTGATCAGAACATTTCTGAAGACCCAGGAAATTATCACAAATGTATCGGCCATTCCCATTGGACAGCTGCTTTGTTGTTTCGATACGCCGAATCACAGAGCGTTTTACATTCAGAACTAGCCCAACAACTATTGTGTGAGCACAACAAGGATGGCGAATGGCAGCAATTCAGAACTGAAAGGAAGAAGCATTTCGTATTCATCTTTTCTGAAGTGGAAGCACAATGAGGACAGGAAAAAAAAAGTTTAGTTTCTGGTAACATGAGTTGATGAATTTAGGGTCCATATTTTTGAGAGGTTTTTTTTAGATTTTTTTTATTACTTCTACAAGTTGGATTCGATGGTACTCACTGCTGAAGCTGCTTTTTACAACAGACAGAGGAACTGAATCTCAGCTCTATTTCGTTTGCACTTGCATATGATTCTTTGGGATGTATTACGGGGGCATATGGGCAATATATATTGGCTATGCAGTAATCTATTGCTGTATTTGTTTTTTTTACTTTTCCTTAAACAACTAGTTAAACTTGGATTTCTCACATAATCCCTACTCTGATAAAACATGATTTTCCTTATTAACACGAGTCAGAAAGTTGATCTAGCCCGTTATGTGCATCCAAGACAAATAATAAATCCCCAGGGTTAATTAATAAAAACCCAGTTTTTAACGAATCGTTGCGGAAGGTGTAGCTCCGCACTTCTTTCCCCCTCAAAATAACGGCTGTCTCTTACACCAAATCTGAACAGGTATGTCAGTACACTTTACGCTCGGCTGACAGCCAGCTGCAGGCTGTTTTGTGGCCAAATGTCTGCAATGAATGGTACATGCTAGTTATGATACAGTCAGAGGAAAAAGTTTGTGCGCCCTTTGGAATTTTTTACATTTCAGCTTAAATTGGTCATAAAATATAGTTTGATCTCTCAAACAACCTAAAGAATGAACA
>JAQNCB010000028.1:1624802-1635683 GCA_030068295.1 Euristhmus nudiceps | reverse complement strand
AGATACTGCTTACTAGTCATGGATTTGATCATTAGCAAAGAAATTTATCCACTGAAATAGATTAATATTGTTGTCTAACATCAATCCGTCAGCTGATGGTCCGTGACGATAGCAATCTCCGTGCCAATTTTTTGACACGCCCCCTGCCGGATGTTCAATAATGCGTATGTGCTATTCTTGTAAACTTCTGAATGTTTCTTTACTTCTTCCCTCCATAAAAATCTTTAACATGGTCATTTTGTATTATCTTTAAGAATTTTTTATGTGGGAGTAAAGTGGCACCGGTTACTGGAGAACCTTTCATATAAAACTGGACCCACTGTACTCTGCCAATACTATTTTCTGTATCTGTTTCACTGATTACTGGAAACTCATCTTGTATTTTTCCTCGCTTCAGAAACACTTAATTTTGATAACTTTTTAAAGGTATTTTTTTTCTCTTTAGCATTTCTTGAGATGGGTCTAAGTTTGCATGTCCTTATAAGAGGAGCCTAATGCACGTGATAGGGCATGAAATAATGGATTCAAGCCTTTATGTACTTCAGGGATTCACAAGTTCTCGTCTCTTTGTGTAGTATCTGGTGCCTTTTCTGCTGAACCAGAGCGGTTCTCTCGTCTTCTACCTCACCCTCGCTACAACAGGTCAGTCACACATCTTTGCATTGTTCCCCTTTTTTTTTCTCCTCGTCCTCCTGTGGCCAGAAATCCAACAGATTTCAGATAAGAGAGATTTATGAGGTGAATGACGATGATGAACATAAACACTTCTCGTGTCTGATGGAGAAGAGATGTGATTGACTCCCATGATGTCGGATGTTACAGATTTGTCTCTGGCTGTCCCGACGGTCAACTCGCTCAGCCTCGTGTTCACCATGTTCACTGGGAAACTGCTCGGGGAGGAAATCGGAGGCAAAAGTAGGCCCGAGTGTTATTAATCTTGTGATTCATGTCAGTTTTTCCTTCCTGATCCAGTTCAGGTGAGTGATGAGAGAATGATGACGTGTTGCAGAAGTGATGAAGCATTTCAATAGCGTTTGGAAGTTTAGATACACATGCTTGGTGATATCATCCTTCAAAATGATAGTAAAGCACAGAAGATTTGATTTATAATTTTATATTCAGTGTCACACACCTTCACCAATTCACTCCTCTCTCTCTCTCTCTCTCTCTCTGGCTGTAAGGTGCGGTGTTGGGGATGGTGCTCGTTACATCAGGTGTGACTCTGTGTGTGTTAAGTTCGGTCTCGGAGCCTGACAGTGCAGGAGTCCACACCACGTCTTGACGCGATCCAGAACCATCTTTCCATCATGATATACATCAGCACTTTAAACTGGATGAGTTCCTTGAACCGTTCTTCCTTTTCACTATTGTTTGCCACACACTGCTCCAGTAATAAGGTAAGGTCTGTGGGCTTTTCCACCCGAGCCCAGTGGCTCATCAGAGCTGGTGCTTATCCCCGGTTTCTGTAACGTGAAGCGACTAGGAGTTCAACTCCTCCTGGATGGGACGCTGGTCCATCACAGGTTACCTTCCCAGTATTTTTACTGGTACCCATTTATACTGCTGGGTGAACAGAGGAACACTTGTGGTTAAGACCTTGCCCAGGGATCTTAGCACGGTGGGGGTCTCACTGGGATTCGAACCCATGACTTCCTGATCATGAGCCCCCCCACTCTCCAGTAGTATAGACGTAAATATATTCATTCATTTATCGAACCGCTTAATCGTACTGCAGTCGCATGAAGACCGGAGCCTATCTAGCCGGCTCTGAGTGAAGGTATGGTACATCGTAAACAACTCACTAATCCATCACAGGGCAACACACACCATCCACACTCATTTACGCCTGAGGGCAATTTGGAACAGCCGATTAGCCAAATGTGCAAGTCTTTGGACTGTGGGACCAAACTGGAGTACCTGCAGGAAACCCATGCCAGAACGGGGAGAATGTGCAAACTCCACATAGAAACTCCCTTGTTAAACCCAGGGCCTTCCTACTGTGAGCCAGACATGCTAACCACTTATACTCCATACTGAATACTGTACAAGTAAAATCACCTCAAAGTTCTGTAAAACCACAGTAGTACTGAACATTTAACACTCAAATAATAAATTTATATTGTACCTGTACAGTAAATACATGTAATACATATTGTAATACATTTATACAGTAATTCATTTAACGTAGTGCTAACGCTGCTACTAGCGCTGCACGTGCTGCTATCACGGAGTGCTCGCGAACTATCCTTAAAAATTAATTAATTAATTAATAAAATTTAATTGGGGGGGCCCGGTCGAGCGAGGTTCAACTGTACATCCAAACTGTCTTCATGTGGATTTCTGAAAGAAGCACTCTTTATTTTAGAGCTGTGTGTGTGGGCTTTGGCCAGGATATGAAAGTGAACAAGATATCAATCACTGTGTGCATCCAGAACGAACACACACACACACACACACACACAGTGAAATAAGATTCAGCTCTGATAGTGATACTCAGTTTGATTGTTTTCTGCACACATTTACTGCTAAAATTATTTGTTTAATCTTTAGGTCAGTTCCCCATATTTAAAGAACAAAATGGCTGAACGGGATCAAAAAAGGCTGAACTGGATCATTAAGTTGCTTTCAACCTTTTCTTATTATGAAAATGCTAAACACCCAGCTGTGATCAAGAATAAAATCAACTGTGATAAAAGTAAAACCAGCTGTAATAACAGAGCTACTGTTCACCCTGAATTTGTGGATTTTCTGAATACAGAACAGCACATTACGTTTCATTCTAACAGGAAATACCAGTGAGTTCTGTTTATTTTTAAGATTAATAAACTGTTGCTAAATGGCGGTTCTTTCACCAGAATTCTTTTTACTTCCTGCGGAAGAAAATATTACTGAGAGACCCTGTATAAATCCAGAACTGGATACTTGGCTGTGATTCTTGTATTTGACAGAAATAATCTAATGTTCTATAAATATGAATTACAGTGTCTTTTTGATGTTATAGTAAAATAAACTGGCTTTTTCTTCACACTTTGTACCAGTTTATTATTAATACTATATGATGTGGCTGTTAATATACATAAAATATGAAAACATGATAAATTTCACATTCATCCCGAGGACAGAAACACAGTTTAATCAACATTTAATCTACATTTCTGAGAGTTCCAAGAAAATAATTTTGTGCACACAAGCACAAGTTGACATTAACCCTTTAAGCGCCCAGGGAGCTGTCAGTGTGTCTGTCCACACTCCCTCTTATAACCACAGCTCCTTTAATATTCCCTTCACTGCTTTACAGAATCACAAGATGAGGAATCTAAAGGGATAATCCCAGACTGTGAGGGGTTCAGCTTCAGTCTCTTCAAGGTTCAGAAAGAAACAGAACAGATAACACAGGGACCAAAATATCAACAGGATCTCTGGAACCTGGACATCCCTACTCAATGTTTATAAAACTAACACACACACACACACAAAACTAGCCACAAACTAATATACACACAGGAATCAGGCTTTAAACTGTGTAGGTTACTTTTCCAGGTAAATTCCGACTAGGAATTACGGATTTTAATCAACCGAAGTCAGCATCTTTTATAAACACTTTAAGAGTTTATATATTTTTATCTGTTTATTTACAGATTAATGTCTAATAAATAAACACTTCTAAACCACGTGTGTACGCGAAGCGATACCACTGGTATCCACTAGCGGGATCCACTATTGTCCGCGCAACTTTTTAATTTAATCTTTCGACATGAAATGCACTTCAGATATCCAGAATTCCCTTCTTCTTTGTCAAAATTAAAATTTCAGATATTCACAATCACATTTTTCCCCTTCATAGCTGTCATTTATATCCACAACATTTTCCCGCCTTATAAAATACGTCGTATTTACCATTCATTCGTTTTCTAAACCGCTTCCTCCTAGTTAGGGTCGCAGGGAGGCTGGCACCCATCTCATCCGACTCTGGGCGTAGGTGGGCTACACCCTGGACAGCTCGCCACACCATCACAGGGCTAACACTCACACAACGGGTCGAGACTGTGGAACGGACTGTGAGAGGGAATCGGAGTACCTGGACGAAACCCACATAAGCACGGTGAGAACAAGCAAACTCCACACAGAAAAGAACTGCATGCATGAGCTGGGCATCGAACCCAGGTCTTTTTGCTGTGAGGCGGACATGCTAACTGCCACACCGCCTACATTTAATTACAGATATTCAAAATTAAACTCGCATTTTGAATATCTACATTCCAATTGTTCCCACTGACAAGTTCTCTTTTAGACATCCAAAATGAAAACGCATTCCAGACTGGAATCCTGAATGTAATTTTGAACAATATCCAGAATATATTGTGACAAGTAAAACTCTCATTATTTGTATTATGACTAGAAGAAAAAATGTGACTTGAGATATCTACAATGAGAGTGTTACCGAAGAGATCCAGAAAGGCTTTTTTAGAGACCTGCCTGCAGACACCGTTTATCTGGATTTCAGTTCTCAGTGGGTACCAATACTTTCAGAACACATCTTATTCTTATAAGATACCCAGGGCAACATTTTTACCTCATATTTCGTAAGCGACAGTGAATATTTAAAGCTGGTGTGATGCTTTTTCATTTCCTTTATATGTGATGCTGACTTCATCTCGCGCCGTATCGGCTAACGGCATCCAGTTTGTGTCTATCATCACATGACAGGCTTCAAAGACATCCAGAGGTGAAGTTGTTTCACATGCAGTAAAGTCTGAATGACGTGGCTGGAACAGAACAGGGTGGAGATCGCATTACGAAGATGTTATGAGGAAGAGTCTGGAGAATGTGCTGAGGAGCTGATTGTGTTTAGAGCGAGATGTTACACATTATTCATGGATGGAATGATATTTATATATTTATACACTTTCTGGATGGTTCACTCTCTCTGTTGTGAGGATGATGAGGGTGGACCGGCGTGGTCCTGCTTCTCAGGGTTATTCACTTCATGAGGATGTCCATTCTGACATGAAACAAACACACACACACACACACACACACACACACACACACAAAATAGTGTAAGTGAAATAACAAACCTGGTCAACAACAAAATTATAAAAAAAAAACATGTTTATACTTTAATATGTAATTATATAATTTTTCCTCAACCATTAAAAAAAAAAAAAAAAAACAACAACAAAAAAATGTATTTCCTGAACATTCATGGTTTTTTCCTGCTCTGCAAAATCCTCTATATTGTTTTAAAGGAGCAGCCTGAAAAAGGTTTTAGTGTTTCTTAACCAATTTTTTTTTAATCACATGCAATTAATTCCTTTAATTTAAAAAAAAAAATTTTGGGCTTCTTCTTTTTTTGGCAGGGGGTTGGGGGGTTCGACATAAACTCCGCCACATCAACATACAAATCATCTCAAGAGATGTCAGTAGATGACATCATGCAATGCATATTTCACATCTTATTTGCATACGCCATGTACCGTATTACCCAGATAATCTGCCCAGTCTTTGAAATGTTGCTAAAAGTTGCAGAAAGTGAGATTTTTAGTTGCTAGTGAGTGAAGTTCAAAACAACAGTCCACACCCCCCACCCCTATCCCCACAGTTCCACTTGGAAAAAATATGCACCACTCCCCTTTTTTCTCTTAAAAGGAAACACAAGTTATTTCAGAAGCGAGGGCGGAGCAATGTTGAGAGAGGGCGTGTCAGGGTGTTTGAGGGTTTTCTGACACAAGCAAAATAATAATAAATATAATAATAATCTTTTTTTTTTTTTAATTGCACAGTACACCTTTAATTTTTTTTTTCTTTTTTAGACTCCTTGCTCCATGCCCAGTGTTTGTTTTTATGCCTTTAGTTTGTCTCCCATTCATTTTGTGTCTTGTTTATTTAAACTGAAGGAAACCGAATTTTGTTGGCTTTTAATTTCGCAATGGTTTATTCGGTGTCTCACACACACTCGAGCTGTCCCCTCTTGTCCATATTGGAAAACTGGGATGTTATAATCTAATAATCAGATAGAACCCTCTATTAATAAATTTAATCCTTTTCTATCATGAACTTGATGAAGAGGAATCTCCGAAGATCTCAGCCATGTGTTCTGGGTGTGAAACGAAATGCACTCACGATTCCTGATCACTGAGTTTACATGGAGGTCTTTTCAACCATTTCTGAACCTGCCAGGAGCCATGAACTCATTCAGTTCCTCGTCTCCTAGACCTCCTCAAATCATTTAAGCACAGAGATAATCATTCATTCATTCACTTTCTGAACCGCTCAATCCTAGTTAGGGTCGCGGGGAGGCTGGCGCCCATCTCAGCCCAGTCTGGGCGAGGGCGAGGCACACCCTGGACAGCTCGCGCAGCAGTGAGATAATAAGCTCTGTAATTACTGCATTTCTTTCCACCCACTTTCTCTTCTCGGCCTTGTTCCTGTTCCAGGTCGTCCCTGTGCGCGTCCTCAACCTGCACTTCTACTCCACCGTTCGGAGGAGAAGAGCTCCGTCTTAGTAACTGTGTCTCTAAATCAGATGGCCAGTCTTCTTTCATGCTGCACTCTCTGTCGCTAGGAGACAGGCTGGAGTGTGTGGATTTGATCAGGTGCTCATCAGGTGCTCCTGTCTGAATGAGAGCGTGCAGGACGAGTCATCAGAGAGACGAATTAGAACACAAGATTACACTCGGTAATGACTGCCCCCCCTACCCACACACACACACCTGATGCATGTTAGTTGTTGGTTCTGGTTTGCTCTGGTCAGGTTCCTCATCCTGAACGACTTCAGCAACTCTCTAGAAAGTATAATATCAACCGTTATCAGAAGACTCCACTTTTCTCTCGCATCATCAGCAGTTTGAGGAATTTCTCAGCATTTATTTACCTCCATGTTTTAAACAGAGATTCGACTGTGATCATGAGCTGCTTTTAACCTGCAGTTATTTTTTTTTTAACTTTGATGGTTTCTCTAGTAAAACCCGACCATTCTTTACTAATAACTAAAAATAAAAAGTGTTAGAATTATCTGTTAAAAAAAAAAAAAAAAAAAAAAAAAGAGCCTTTATGGGAAAACAGAGGATTCAGCACCATGGACAGTAGACAGCTGCTGTGAGGCGAACATGCTGCCCACTCCAAAGCTGCACCACCCCTTAACCAGGGTTTTATTTCATTGATTTTATAAACGTAACACTCTCACGTCTTCGCTGTGACAAATACGCCTCTGTACATTTAGGATCTTAAAAACAGCAGCTCATGCGATCAGACCGCAGACAGTGTCATGGGCGGAGACAGGGCGGAATGGACAGGAAGTGAGTGAAGACGGTCGTACCTACCTGATCTACAGGAAGCTCCACGACAGTGCTCTCATCCTCAGCCACCTCCTCAGCTCCTCGCACCTCCTCTCTCCTCCTGCTAACACCCTTAAACACACTAGCTTGGTCTGCAGAGGACACACACACACACACACACACACACACACACACACACACACACACACACACACACACACACACACAGAGCAGCTCTTTTTATTACAGATTTCTTCTTTGTTAGTCAGAAGTATCACTTCTACAGAGCAAGCTGTGGATTTTGGGGCTGGTAGGTCCTACGAAGGAGGTGTGGACTCTATACAGATCAGTCCAAGTGAAAGGGGTGTGGCCTCTGTACCCACAAGTCACAATGAAAGATGCATTTTGTTTTGAGATTAAAATAAAACTGTTTTCTGAATAAACAAAAGATTTTTAACAGAATCTAAATAAGAACACTCGTGTGATATGTACAGAAGACATTCCTGACACTCGTCTCTCTGCTCTCACCGGCGTTTCTGGGCGGAGCTCTGTATGGTGGTCTGTGTTTGCGTACTCGGACCGGTTTGGCGTAGAACGAGGAGCTCTGGTCTCCTCCTTCTCTCCTCCTCTGCAGCGGCTGAGACAGATTTGCTCCCTCTGGCTCGGCCTCGTCTCCAGTGGACTTGACGCGCCTGCCGCCTCTCTGAGACACACAGCAGCGGTCACTCAACACTCAATACTTGACACTGAAGGGTCACTGCTCAAAACACCTGGCCTTTAAATAAGATGAACGCAGTTACAAATGGAGGGCAGCGGTGGGCCGGTGGTAATGTGCTGGAATTACTGATCCAAAGGTCGGAGGTTCAAGCCCCATTATCGCCGGGTTTTTACTGCTGTCCCACTCAGTACCGCTAACTGGTTTATCAATGGCCGGCAGTGCCTCTCACTGTCTGTGGTGAGAGGGATGTAAAAGAACCATTGCTGATTTTCATCAAGAGTAGCTGTATAGCAGTCAGCCTGTACTCTGCCCTCGCCCAGAGTCGGCTGAGATGGGCGCCAGCCTCCCCACGACCCTAATTAGGATTAAGCAGTTTGGAAAATAAATGGATGAAAGTTACGAATGTTCAATGGGGTCTAACAGTCCAAGATCACAGGTGGGGAAGTGTCCGTGTTACCTCGGGTGAGTGAAGGAGGGCGGAGTCACTGTTGCTGTCATGAGGAAACTTCCTGTTCTGTGAAAATAAACAGGATTACTCCACATCGCTCAGGGCAGCGACGATCGTAATCCTCAGGTGAAAGGTGCGGCTTTACCTCCAAGCTCCTGTGCAGGCCGCGATCCGCGACGTAATTTCTAAAGAACGAACAAAACATAAAAATCTGTCAGTTATTTTCCACACCACACCCATCATCATCATCATCATCATCTCCATCCCCGTCCTCATACTCACCTGTCTGCACTGCCTCCTGGCACTTTGTTTAGCAACAGTTCAACGTACGGGAGTTTCTTGAAGCGCTCGGCTCCGACGGCTACATAACACTGGCCACTCTCCAGCTCTTCCGACGAGGTCACGGTCACGCCCTCCAGAGTACACAGCCTGACAGGTCAAAGGTCATATGAAACCTGAAACAAACTCCAGAACTAACTGGAGTCGCCTGGTGGGTTTTTTTAAGGGGTGCAGCTGTAGGTGTGTTTACCTGCGGACGGCACCGGTGCGCAGCATGGCTTTCTCGGAGACCAAGCTGAGAATCTGCTCCAGGTTTTTCAGGACGCTCCGAGGAATGATGAAGCGCATGGCGGGACTGAGCACGTCTCCGTTCCTGAAGACGCTGCACAGAGATGGACTGGGGGTTAGCATGTGGGTGTGATAGGAAGATAACAGAGTCTGTTACAGAGATTTGATTTATGATGATTGATAATTATGCCATTTGCATACATAATTTATACAACAGAATTTTTTTGCATTTTTTTATTCAATTACAAAATGGCGGCACTGTGGCGCAGTGGTTAGCACATCCGCCTCATAGCAAGAAGGCCTAATTTCCATTCCCAGCTCAGGCATTTCTGTGTGGAGTATGTTTTCCTCATGTGTGCATGGGTTTCCTCCGTGTACTCTGGTTTCCTCCCACAGTCCAAAAACATGCACAGTAGGCTAATTGGCTGTTCCAAATCACCACTAGGTGCGAGTATGAATGGTCGTGTGAGTGTTGGCGCTGCGATGGCTCGACAATCTGTCCAGGGTGTACCCCGCCCTCACCCAGAGTCGGCTGATATGAGTGCCAGCCTACCCACGACCCTGATTAGAATCAAGCGGCTTAGAAAAGGAATGAATGAGTACCAAAGTACTTTATGTACAAATTATTAAAACAGTATTTTTGGTATTAATATTATTATTTTTAATTATTATTATTATTATTACCGGTATTAACAATAATAATAATAATAATAATAATAAGTCTGTTATGTGAGTGTCCCTATGATGGCCTGGTGAGATGTCCAGGGTGTACCCCGCCCTCGCCCAGAGTCCGCTGTTGAGATGGGCGCCAGCCTCCCTGCGACCCTAATTAGGATTAAGCGGTTCCGGAAATGGATGGATGGATCAATAAGTTCATTTTAAATTCATGCTATATTCCTATTTATTTACAAATAACCAACTATATTCTCACTGATTCACTGCCCTTCAAAACTATTGGCACCCCTTATAAATAATTGTAAAAAATGAACATAATCAGCAGAATGCAAATCCTCCAATAACTCCAAACATATCGAATATTTTCAACACTAACATTCATTGATTCATTTCCTCAACCACTTAATCCTAATTAGGGTCACGGCGAGGCTGGAGCTAATCTCAACCGACTCTGGGCAAAGGTGTGGTACACCCTGGACAGCTCACAAGGCTATTACAGGGCAAACACACAGATACACAACCAGTCACACTCACATCTCAGGGCATTTTAAAACAGCCAATGAGCCTACATGTTTTTGGACTGTGGAAGGAAACCGGTGTGCCTGGGCCTGGAAGAGACCTGTGCAAGCACTGGGAGAACAACCAAACTTCATACAGCAACACCCGAGACTGGGAATCAAATCCAGTACATTCTTGTTGTGAGGAAGGCAGATGAGATAACCACTGTGCCACCGTGCCGCCTATTATCCTAACATAGCACTAACATGGAATCATGCTTCAACGAGTTTTCAGTCAAAAGGTTACAAAAATTATTGCCACTGCTCAAAAATAAAGGCAGTCAATCAAATCAACCGATTAATTCAATCATCTAAAATGTCTTTAAAGCAAAACATAACCCTAATTCAAAAACTGAATGAATGTTTCCTCGGGACTTTTACCTCACCTTTCAACAGAGGAAAAAATGTGTATGTATTCTGTAATTATTATATTAGTAAAAATTCAGTCCGTGTATGCTGACGTTTTCCCATAATGCCTCGCTTCTGTGACATCGAGACCGCCCCAACACACATATAGAGTAGGTATGTGCCGATGAAATGGAGTCACTTTGCTGTACGTTGCCGCAGTTGCGGATGTTTTTTGCGGATCATTGGGGATAACAAAAAAGGATTTGCCCTTACACAGATGTGGCTTATTAA
>JAQNCB010000028.1:1443695-1454148 GCA_030068295.1 Euristhmus nudiceps | reverse complement strand
ACACGCAACTCAGCCACTAAAACAAGTGGGTACACGGCATGTACCCACCATTACAGCACTGAAATAAGTGAGTACACACAACTCAGCCACTAAAACAAGTGGGTACATGGTGTGTCCTGGGGTGTAACCACCACTACAGCACTGAGTATATATTTAAGGACACGCAGGTGAAATGTCATTCGAGCACAACCCTGATGTTTTGCAGTGGTGTAATGTTTCCTGCAAGTTCAGACAGATTTAGATGTATAAATTTGTATGAGAGCATTTTAAGCCTGAATGCTATGCTACTGTGTACAGGTGTGAAAGGTAACGTCCAGGGGAACCTGTTTAAGATCATCACTCAGACGGACAGACATTACTTCATCCAGGCTCCCACACACCAAGTGAAGATGGAGTGGATCGAAGCCATCAAGGAACAGACATGAAAACGAAACATGTATAAAGGTTGTTGTTGTTCCAGTGCGGTTAAGCCTGGGACTCCTCGTATCCTGTTGGATCCTGGTGATTCTAGTGGCATTGAGGATTACAACCCTTTATCTTTAGCATGAATTCAGAACCATCAGTTTACAGATGTAAAATAATTGACAATATTATATTGGATGACACTGACGATAATGATGGATGCAAAGGCTAAAAAATGCCACAAAAAACAAAGTTTATCTAAAATTCACATCAAATGAAACAATAACTTGAAACACAAAAGCCTCCACCAAGCTGAAAATACAACAAAGTACACAGCATCCCCCTGCTGGGCCTGTGGTAACACCGCTATGAAAAGATATCAATGTTAAAGAATATTAAAAAAAATTCCAGACTCTAGAATTTTGTGGATGATCTCCCAAATTTAAAGGATCGTTACTACTTTACTCCACCAACCCAAAAAACTTCATCACCTTTTTGCATTAAGTTGAAAGCCACCTAACAAACAAAAATAATGCTGACAAAAACAATCTCCGTGGTGGAGGTAACAACAATAACAATAAATCAAAAACAATCGCAGCTCTTAGAAGCCACATTTC
Organism: Euristhmus nudiceps; assembly: GCA_030068295.1. Lineage (NCBI taxonomy): Eukaryota > Metazoa > Chordata > Actinopteri > Siluriformes > Plotosidae > Euristhmus > Euristhmus nudiceps. The sequence goes on along the minus strand of JAQNCB010000028.1, from coordinate 1,453,129 downwards.
AATTTTCTGGTGCTTCATGTACCTGGCGAGCAGGAATCCTCTGAAGACCACAAATTGATGCTCATCCTGCTGGCAGGACATTATTACATTTATAACTTTATACACACGTTTTAGTGACTGGATGTGGAATTATTATGGAATATTTCTTAAAATGTTTTGAACATTGTTCTCTCTCCATTATTTATTCCATTATGCAAAATCAATCCTTGAATGTTCACTGTACATACAGCAATACCTGCTTCTTTATACCAAGCTTAATGTAGTGTTTATCATATTTTCATCAGCTTTTGTACAAATCGTATCTCATTGTACTGTAGTAATGCTATATATATATATATATATATATATATGTGTGTGTACAGATTAGTGCTATTGATCCATAAACTAATACTAAATTATGGAGAGGAATATTATGTGTTAAAAACAGGCCTGTGTTTATGTAGTGTGATGCAATGTGTAGATATAGGCTGCTATCAGCACACATTCATGTTGGTTTTAATCATACTGCACTGTGTAAAATAAAAGAAAGAGTATTTATTGTATAACAGATACTGTAATTAGCCTTGTCCTTATCAATAATGTGTTTACTGAAGAGTTGTGAGGGATAAGTGTTTATGTTTATGATCAAATTGAGAGGGGAGAAATGGGAAAAAATCAAGAATGAAACAGATCTAAAAAGGAAAGAATTAAAAAAGATAACATAAAAATAGATTTAAAAAAATAAACATGGGTTGGGGGAAAGGAAATGTCTTTCCTGAAATACTTCTGTACTTATTAGGAGTTAAAAATAACATTTCTAGAAATCCGGAAAGGTGCACAATAAGTGCACTGATGATTTGAAATATAAATTATATTAATAAGTTAATAAAAATACAGAACAGGGTGTGAATGAAAAAAGAAATTGTGGAAAATTTAAAGTACTGAAAAATTCAGTGTCTTGTTTGAGTTGTGGAGTAAATGATATCACTAAATTATAATGAAACTCATCACCTCAGGTGTTAATGTGGATAGAATTTTTATAAAAATGTGCATTTTGGGGGTTGAAGAGCTCAAATCGCCCTGTTGGGCTTTTTACAATCATCCTGAGTCATGTGAGGCCCATGCTGATGTCATTTGCTAATTTTAATACAAGTAAAAAAGTTTTAATAAAATATCTATTTTAAATGCTGACTGAGTTTCACTGTTGAAATAAAATTTTTTAATCACTGCAGAAGATATCAGGGGGCTGAGGTGGTTCAGGATTTGGGTTAGTGATCCAAAGCTCAGGGGGTTAACGTCCCACTCCCACCAATCTGCCACTGTTGGGCCCTTGAGCGAGGCTGTTAACACTCAGTTATATAAAAATGTCAGTTGCTCTGGATAACGGCGTCTGCCAAACGCTGTAAATGTGAATATTTAAAATTGCATTTTTTTTCAGTCAGTTCAAAATAATGCTACTGATTGGTCGTCCAGCTCAGTGTGACATCACAAGTGAGTCGAAATTTAAATTTATATACAACCCATTAGTATAATTTAATAACCCCCTGTCTCTCACATACACACAACCATGAATCAGTCTGGAACCCAAAGCAGAGAACTCCACACCAAAAAGGGTCAATAATACACAGTCGGCAATCGCCGTTAAAAACAATAAACAAACAATTCAAACTTTTAATCTTTATTATTAAAAATGCAGCTTATAAATCCAACAATCTCAAAAAAGAACAGTTCAAAAGAAAAGTAATATTAAAAGCAGTGTAATGTGAAAATAATAGTGTATTTGTGGTTGCATATTATTGATATGAAACATTAAGGATGGAACCTTTTCCCACCCGTAACAGATTGTAGATTACGAACTTTATCATCAAAACATGTCCGCCATCTCAAAAAAAACTTTACATGTAAAACTAAATCCAACTCAAACACTCAAAAAAAATCCAACTCAAACATTCAACTCATCTTAAGAAACTTTTTTTTTTTAATCAGACATGTTGATTTTTTTAGGCAGCGTATGCTTCAATCAACCGGGAACTCTCATGCCACATACATGAACTTCAATATGTTAGAGGCAAATGTGTTCGACACACACAGAGACCCTGTATTATAGCACCATGTGAGATACTGCAAGTTATTCAGGTTGAGTTTTGACTGCCTCCATGAAGACAGTGTACACACACACACACACACACACACACACACACACACACACACACACGTCAAGAGTCAAGGCACTTTTGTTGCAATACGAAAGAGCCAAGGATCAAGTTAAAGGTCAAGGCTGTAGCAGGTAGTTAGACTTGTTGGTTTGATTGTTCCAGATGTTGTAGATCCGTTTTTTGCTGATCCAAAGGTCACCAAAATATTATATACTTAAAAGGTTTGCAATTATTGTGTGTGTGTGTGTGTATTTTGGATGGCCTCGCCGATTAAGCGACTTTGGTGACCTGCAGGTCTCCATTCACGCTCAGAGACGTGAGGGAAGTCAGCTGGGTTACTCTGTGTGCAAATCCACACAACGGCTGACCATCCACCAGGATCCGGAACTGCTGGTGTTCACACAAAATCTCCATCTGAGAGAGAGAGAGAGAGAGAGAGAAAGAACAAGATTTGTATCCTCAATTCTGATTGGTCAGAAGGGGTTGATTCATTCTTTTTAACAGCAGCTGTGTGGATTACAGGTTTATATTAATATCCTCATTCTAATATGTTTCGACAGTAATGTTCACTCTTAAATGGATTACATATTGTCTGTGATTGTTGATATTTTGTTGACACACATTTATTCAGCAGTTAACAGAAGGAGTTGCCAGTGTCAGAAGAAAAGCTGCAATTTTAAGTTGTGATTGTTTTGGAAGCACAACAAACTACAGGTATGGTTTTATCTGATGACCAGGCTGGTAAAGGAATGACTCTTTGTCTTCTGTAACAATTAGAACAAGAACGAACTTGTTTTGTGAAGGTTCCAAAAAGTCAGTGGATGAATAAAGCAAAACGTCATTTAAATTAAACATCATTAGGAAATCGCTCTGGTGAAGAAGGAATTGAACACTTTTGGGAATGTTGTAATGCTGTAGCAGGAAAATAACCAATTCAGAAAGGTACCAGTAACTCAGCAATGGGTCATGACTTTGCTATGGGCCATTAGGTCTCTGTACCACCGGAGCCAGAGCTTGGTCCGCATTGGTAAGAACAATCGAATTCATTTCCAGAGAAGGTCAAAGTCTGCCAAGGCTGGATAGAATCTCTAGGTGCAGCGCATTGAGGGGTTCTGGTTTGGTGGCCATAGGATCTCATCTCTGCTTTTTTCGGATGATGTCCTTTTGGCTTCATCAATCTAGGACCTCCAGCGCTCATTGGAGCAATTCACAACAGTGTGAAGCGGCATGGATGAGAATCAGCACCTTCAAGTCCAAGGCCATGGTTCTCAGCCGGAAAAGGATGAAGTGCACCCTCTGGGTCTGGAATGAGGTCATGCCCCAAGTGGAGAAGTTTAAGTATCTCAGAGTCTTGTTCACGAGTGAGGGAACGATGGAGCGGGAGATGGCCAGGCGGATCGCTGCAGCCTTTGCTGTAAAGCGGAGCTTGTACCGGTCCGTCATGGTGAAGAGGGAGCTGAACCGCAAGGCAAAGCTCTCAATTTATCAGTCGATCTACGTTCCAACCCTCATCTATGTTCACGAGCTTTGGGTAGTGACTGGAAGAAAAAGATCACTGATACAGCTGAAATGGGTTTCCTTCGCAGGTTGGCAGGGCTCTCCCTTCAAATGAGAAGTTCAGCCATCCGGAACTACTAGAACCACTAGAACCACTGCTCCTCTGCGTTGAGAGAAGCCGGTTGAAGAGGCTCAGATATCTGATTAGAATGCCTCCTGAACACCTCCCTGGTGTCTCGTTTCGGGGATGTCCGACTGGGAGGAGACCCAGGGGTCGACCCGGAACACACGTGAGGGACTATGTCTTTCGGCTGGTCTGGGAATACCCGTGTTCCTCTGGAATAGCTGGAGGAAGTTGCTGGGGAGAGGGACATCTGGACATCACTGCTTAGGCAGCTGCCCCTGCACCCTAGCCCGGATTAGGCAGAAGATGATGATGACCAGTCACTCGGCTTCATCCTACCTCTTTATCATTGTTAGTATGAAGATCGATTGCAGTATCACCTGATACAAATTCTTACCTTAAAAGACTCTCCAGGAGCAAAGGGGAACAAAGAGACCACACTTTCTGGCTTTCCCCACGTCCCACTGACTCGGGAATTGCGGACCACGGCATGTTCCGGGAAATTGACGATCAGCTGCAATCCCACATCACCCTCTTCATCGACAGCTTCTCCTCCAGGTGGACAGGACAATGTCACGGTCATACTGCACAGAGTCAAGCAGTGAGTCAAAGGCACACACCCTGTTCACTGTTTATTTATTGTATTGTCCTGGTTTAAAGTTTACTATTTTCCAGTGTTATGACTTGGGAAAAAATTACAACAAAGAAAACTAGCAAAGAAAACTAAAACAAATTTATTCTTCAACAAAAAGGTTCTTCAAAACAATATCCACTATTTAATTCCTAATAACAATCTATTGCCACTATTTAACTGTGGACAAAACAAAAAACTCTGCTCTGCCCTCTACTGCTGTCTGCTCTGCTCTGCTTTAAATCACAGAATTTATATAGACTAGCAACCTTCTGGAAAGATCCACAAGGTTCCAGAAAAACACAGCCCCTCCAGACAAGATGGCACCAGAACTTTCTAGAAAACTGTAGTATTTTCCTAATAATTTTACACCAGAGCATGTTTTACAGAAACCACCAGGGGGTGCCAAATGAACAAAACAAATATAACTGATATAGCAAGGCAGCAAAACAACATGTAATAAATCTTCCCTTACAAATGAAATACAATGCTAGACATAAAATACTCATACATAACACCAGACATTCTGTCATCAGTAATATCAGTAATAATTAATCAATAAATAAATTAATAAATAATCAGTAATATCAGTAATATCAGTAATAATTTCTCAATAGAAGTTTATAAACAATGAATAAAGAATAACTGAACTGCCACCAATTCTATTTATCTTTCATTAGTGAGAAATGAGTGGTGTGTTCATTCCCCAAATAAGGGCAAAAGCAGCATACTATCTTTTAACATCTGGCAGAAAAAAATCTTCATGGGATGCAGTTTTTCCCATGCTGGCACTGTGTGTGCGTGTGTGTGTGTGTGTGTGTGAGATACCTTTTTGGCTGTTTGTGAATGATCCCCATCACTATAATTCTCATAGTAGGACGCAGGCCTCCTGTAATCTTTCCAACATAAAGGTCCTTCTGTACAAAGAGACATGGATGTGAAAACGCAGATATTTTACAACAAAGAACAAATAACATAACTATAACTGAAATACATCAGAAATAAGAACCAGTGACATAATGAGGAGAAAAATGTTATTGTAACTTCTGCAGTATAGAAGTAAAATGATTAACAATAGATCTAACACATGAGCTGAAATGAACAAGAAAAAAACATATTTAGTAATTTAATGTAGTGGGCGGCACGGTGGTGTCGTGGTTAGCATGTCTGCTTCACAGCAAGAAGGCCTGAGTTCGATTCCCAGCTCGTGTTTCTGTGTGGACTTTGCATGTTCTCCCCATGCTTGCTTTGGGTTTCCTCCGGGTACTCCGGTTTCCTCCTACAGTCCAAAAACATGCACAGTAGGCTCATTGGGTGTTCCAAATCGCCCCTAGATGTGAGCGTGAATGGTTGTGTGAGTGTTTGCCCTGCGATGGCCTGGCGAGCTGTCCATGTGTACCCCGCCCTCGCCCGGAGACGGCTGAATTGGACGCCAGCCTCTCCGTGGCCCTAATTAGGACTAAGCGGTTTAGAAAATGAATGAATGAATTTCATGTATGATTTTTTTGTCAAATATGGGAAAAAGTAACCTAATGCTTTGGTGTGTCATAGTTGCCATTAATGTAAAACTGTTTAGAAACAATACAATTTATATATGACTTCAGGGTTTTCCAGTAATAAAAACTCTGGAAGGGAGATGGGTTTGATAAAAAATTTAAAAGGCTGCGAGTGTCAAAATAATTGAAAGTAATGTGAAGCTTACAGTGAGCCCCATATAAATTGTAAAGAAAATATTGTGTGTGTCCTTTCATGTCCTCTCTTTTTCAGAGAAAATAAAATAATCTGAACAACATATTGGATTTTTTCTTTAATTTTGCAATGGATTTTCATTGGTGTCCGTCCTGTTGTGACAAATATTGACCATGGAATAACCCAACACACTTACACTGCGCGGTTTTGCGTCTTGCATATTTCCTTCTCTCCAAACTTCTTAATTATTAGTTCTAGTAATAATAATAATAATAATAATAATAATAATAATAATAATAGCCTTAAACCTAAGCTAGGATGAGTCCCTTTATTTCAAGGTAGAGGTGCCATACAGCCAACCAAAGATACTTATAGTGTTGAGAACTTATAAGCCAACAAGCAAACAAGCAACTACCTCTAAAGTCACAATGGGAAACAATTGAAGGTGGTTTCTCTAGGATCACAAGGGATACACTGGCAGTCTTTATTATGAAATCATAATAAGCTCCTTTTTCCTTTTTACATAAGAAAACTCTCATGACAAATATAAGGCTTTTCCACCCAAGTCCAGTGGCTCATCAGAGCCGGTGCTTATCCCTGATTTCTGTAGCGTGAAGCGACCAGGAGTTCAACTCCTCCTGGATGGGACGCTAGTCCATCAGAGGTTACCATCCCAGTATTTTTACTGGTATTTATACTGCTGTTATACACTTATAAGACCTTGCCCAGGGGTCTTAGCACGGTGGGGGTCACTGAGATTCGAACCCACGACCTGATCATGAGCCCAGCACTCTAACCGCTACGCCACCAGCTCCACCATGACAAATATAAGAAAGCAATATAGCTGTAAGCAGTTATTCTCAGGGGCCAAGCAAAGAGAGTAATGAAAAGCCCAGGTGGAGAGGAACAGGAGAAATTATGAAGAGATGAAAAACAGTTAAAGAGGAAGATGATGAGTGAAAAATATGAGTTGATGTAGAAGAGTGATAAAGGGGAAGAAGAGAGGTGATGGAGAGTGGTGATGGAGAGGGCATGACCGCCCAGAAAGGGGTTGAAATCTGTGATGTCACAGAGTGCGCTTTTTGCCATAAAAGGAAAAAAATGTAGGACTAAGCAGAACAATGATAATGATAATGATGATGATGATGATGATGGCAGATTCCTTGTCTCAAATGATCATTGGGAAGAAGTTGGTTGTGAGAGCACAACTTCCGGTGACTACTGAGGCTGATCCTGGAACACATTTTGGCACATTGTGGACATAGCTCTGAGTGGTTGTCGCTTCTCTCTGCTTTCACTTTTCATCAGTTGCTGCTTTCATTGTTGCCTAAAAAAAACGTTGCACCTTGCTTTGCTATTGCCCTCCAGCTGCCCCTATCTTTTGCAATTGATTCCTAGTATTCTGCAATTCCAGCTGTATTTGGGCTCCTCTGTCGTGTTTGCCGTGGCACAGTTCTTCAGAGAATATGGCTTTGGGGATTCACTTATTCTACATGCATGATAAGTGGCCTGTCTAGCAAAGCTGTCTGGTCAGTAGCATTGTGCCAATGCTGGAGATGCTGGCTTTCTGCAAGACTTTGTTTTTAGTCACAGAGTCTTGATGCCCATGTAGGAGCAAGTGCATCGTATTTGGAAGTGTGACAGAAGTTGTACATGCTTTCTGTATAGGTTCCAGGCATCTGATCAGGAGAGTGGTGACCACTTCACGACCAGGAAATCCCAGAGACACTAACAATCGACCAATGGCAATGTAGTGTGTGTGTGTGTGTCCTGAGATGGACATTTCCCTCATTCCGCATACAGTGTTCTCAGTGGTTACCATCATAAACTTTAAAATTGTAATGCAGAGCACAAAAGATAAAAAATAAATAAAATGCAAACAAAACAACTCACTGACGTTAATGATCGAGCTATATCGAATTAATCGAGTTATACTCGACAACCAATAGCTACCCATGATCAGAAAGAAATGCTTCCCAAATCAGGAGTAAAGTCAAAAGTCACTGAAAAAAAATTACAAACAAATTAATAAATAATACATAAATAAAATAATAATAGGCAATGTGAGGCATAGTGTTAAGCACGTTCGCCTCACAGCAAGAAGAAGGCCTGGGTTCGATTCCCAGCCTGGGTGTTTCTGTGTTGAGTTGCATGCTCTCCCCGTGCTTGTGTGTGTTTCCTCCGGGAACTCCGGTTTTCTCCCACAGTCCTAAAACATACACAGTAGGCTAATTGGCTGTTTCAAATCTCCCTTAGGTGTGACTGAGTGTGTGAATGGTTGTGTGTGTGTTGGCCCTGCGATGGCCTGGCGAGCTGTCCAGGGTGTACCTCGCCCTCACCCAGAGTCGGCTGAGATGGGCGCCAGCCTCCCTCGCAACCCTAATTAGGATTAAGTGGTTTAGAAAATGAATGAATGAATAATTATTATTATTATTATTATTATGTTTTATTAGGATTGTTTTTTCACTGGTTTTCCTTATAATAACAATTATTGCTGTTATCATCATATTTAGTATTATTATAATTATTATTATTATTATTATTATTATTATTATTAGTTAGTTATCAGTTATTAGTTAGTTTTCATCCCATGGCCTGAAAGGCCGTCGGGATGCCATGGTGAACGTCTGTGTTCATCATGACATTTCTGAAGGCAATTAAGCTTGGTGGTGCCTATCTCCTCTCCAAGCTCTTCACAATTATTATTAGCATTATTATAAGGAAAAACGGTGAAAAAACAATCTAATAATCTGTAAGTGAATAATAGGTAAATTCAGAATCAAAACAGGCTAATCACAATGCTAATAATCAATAATGTGCAAGGCAAAATAAAATCCACCAACATGTCACATAAAATTATCTAAAAAGTGACAAAAATATATTTTTTTAAAATAATATTGTGAATAAGTATTTCTGAGTGCTGTGCTCTCTCTCTCGCTGTCTGAGAATGGGGCAGGTTTTATCTGATGGATTTAAATCTGTGTAATTGAACGCAGCACAGGAATAAGAATGAATGAAATGTACTTACATTGGGCGGTGTTGTCGTGTCCTCCATATTCCCCTCTCTAAACCTCTCGATTAATGGAATAATAGCGTTTAAACCCCGCCTGGTCTGTCTCGTACCTTGGATACTGTCTCAACGGCTCACCCACGTTCCCATGGAAACTGGCTGCAGTGACGACACACTCCAAAATGGCTTCATGACTGCATTAAACCTAGACAATGCAGTGTGTGTGTGTGGCGCACAGTTGGACATCATCATCATCATCATTATTATTATTATTGTTATTATTATTATTATTATTATTATTAATAATAATAATAATAATAATAATTATTATTATTATTATTATTATTA
>JAQNCB010000028.1:1325465-1330661 GCA_030068295.1 Euristhmus nudiceps | reverse complement strand
ACACCCCAGAACGATCCATTGTAAATTTGCAAAAAAATTTCAAACAGCTGAATTTGCCACTTTGAAAACATTATAATACCAGTACATATTAGCTATTTTTCTGTAGCATTGTCCTTTGTTTGTTGCTACAAATCTTTTATTTCTTTGTGTTTAAATTTGAAATGCGTACATGGGCCTGAAGGCACCAGGATGTGAGAGCAAAGCTGGAATATTAAACATGTATCAGAATCTGCTCTCTCTCCCAAAACGTCCTCCTTCATCGCTCTCCGTGCAGCAGCAGATCAAGCCGGTGTTAATATTTTACACGATCCTGGAGGGGTTAAAAGAAAGTGTACGTGACCGAAGATGATTCTGAAGGTACATTTCCATTTAGAGGTGCGATACGTGCAGGAAACTGGAGCTACATGAAGCAGAAAAAATGTTCACAAATTGTGGTTAGCATTTGTTTTTGTGGTTTGGGTTCAAAACAAATACAGACATTTTTATCCAGGGTGAATCTATGGCCATTGGAAATACACATTGTTCTTTTTTGAACTACCATTCATGTGTTGCCTACCTCAACGAGGGTGTATATAAACACTGAATATCATAAAGTTAATCAGGGTAAATGCTGATCAATTCTGAGTGGGGATGAAGTCTCAATCTGGAATACAGTTCAACCTTGTCTTTTCCTTTTAATATTCGTTTTCTTTTAATATTTAAGGCTATTTACTTAAAAAAGATTTTTTATATCAGAGTTACCTTAAGACCTTTCATTTTTAACACATACAGTTGAACCTTGCTCGACCGGACCCCGATGGACCAGATTTCGGGTCGTACGGATAACCCGATTTATTTATTTATTTTTTAAGGATAGTTTGCGAGCACTCTGCGCTAGCAGCAGCGCTAGTACTACGTTAAATGAATTAATGTATTATGTATTACAATATGTATTACATGTACTTACTGTACAGGTACAATATACATTTATTATTTGGGTGTTAAATGTTCAGTACTACTGTACTTTTACAGAACACTGAGGTGATTTTACTTCTGCAGTATTCAGTATGGAGTATAGCCCCGCTCCCGAAAAAAAAACAAAAAACACTTCATTCTAACGGACTATTCACTAATCCGGACACCCCAGCCTCCCTTTTAGTCTGTACGAGGTTCGACTGTATATTTTTGGTTTTAAAGCAAGGAAAAATAATTATGGCAATATAGTGCTATTTAAGCTCAATATTTAATGCATGAGCGGGTGCCTGGTTGTGCTAAGTACTGGTACAAAGTACCGTAAGTACCATAAGTAATACCATCCTGCACACATCTTCAGTCAAACTTCATAATCAGAGTGTGATATTTTCTACACATGGAATTAACACAGAGTATGACATTTTTGACACAGTACGGTTAAATAGTGTTTTTGCTCTGCTGTCAGATCCAGGATTGATTTACATCAGTAAACAGGATATCAGCCAGCTAACTAGGTAGTTACTTTAATTTATACAATTCCTGTTAATAGTGACTAGAATATGAATATAATAGAATGTGAATAGAACAAAATTGAAGTCTCTTCTTCTTTCTTGGCATCTACTGATGAACTTTTGAACTTCTACTCATGAAAACGATATAATTCTGAAATGATGATGTCACTGGCTGGTGCTACGAGAGTAACCGTTTCAATATAGGATCATGTGGAAGTTTCAGAGAGGAACACAGACGTGCAGAGTGACACGTTATGTGAAATGGTCATGTAGATGAATGATCTTGAAGTGATGTACTAAAACTGGAGACTCCTTCAATCAATGTATAAAAAGCCTCCTTCTGATTATGATGATTGTATGCTGTACCTTGGCCGAGTCGTTACTATGGAGATGATATCATATTTGAACAAGATTTTTAAAATAATTCTGTGATCTGAAGCTGTGCTTCTGTGCTAACACCTTCTGACCTATCAAAATCTCAAATACAAGCATATACAGGCACTTCTGATTATTTCCACCTGCGTTAGAGGATAATTGAATGACAGTGTAAATAAATAAACAAAACCAAATCTCCTGGGTACCTAACAACCCCCATACTAATAGAGCTCCTTCTCTGAGTTGGACCTAAACTTGTAAATTGATGCAAAATGTTTTCCTGACTTGGGCAGCACCGCGTTGAATCGTCCCAAGAGAAACCGTTAATGCTTCTCTCCTTCATATGGCAAACACTATCCAGATACATAGTGCATGATTTCAGCTTCCTGCACAACCTCAAGTCTCAGCTGTGTCTCCTCAGAGGAGTGTGATGTCGATCAACTGTGTTCCAGATAACAAATGAGGTGCGGAAAATTTGATAATAGGGCTGCATAAGGGAGATGAACACACCAGCGTTCCATTCAAACACATTAAACTATGAATGCACAAAAGCATTGATTGTGAACAGAATAATAAGTTTTATTTCTAACATAATTAACAGAAGTATGTTTGAGTTCCTCGTCTTCTCTGAGGACCTAAAAGACCAGAATGCTAGCAGAGACTGCACCACAGTGAAGCTAACGATATGCAAAAATAAAGATTAAAGAATGCTCTTAGCAAGATAGTGCTACCATTACGTGCTTTACATTACATTACATCCGTGCTTCACTGTTCCTTAAGTGTGTCAACCAGGGATTGGTCACAGAAAACCAGTGCAAGTTTTGCACATGCTTTGGGGTGAAATTAAATGTAAAAAATTTTTCAAAAGAAAGAATATGAAAGAGCTTTAACTCAAGCGAGGGTGAATGAGAGGGGATTAGTCTGAAAAGCAGGCCATGAGACTGAGGGAGCTTTGAAGCAGCTGAAGAAAAACTGTTTTGAAAAAAAATGTAAGCTTAAATTTGAAGGTTTCTTAATTGTACTGGCAAACGGATTTCCTTAGCTGCTGTCCCAGTACACACATCCCTTCTGGTTGTTCTATTCAAATCTGCTGTCAAAATGATCTCCATGCTTGATCAATGTTTATGTGTTGGTACAATGCTACACCTTTTGAAGCCTTCAAGTTAATATGGGACATACATAAATAATGCATGTTGAGTTGAAAGCTGTGTGAAGTATTGTTCGAGTGTTTGCGGAGTCAAGACTGCTGGAACCATCACCACTTGTGAAAAAGCTTCAGGTTTCAACAGCAGCAACGGTGACTCATGTTTTTTTAAAACCAGGACGAGAAACATGTCGGAGGTGAGAAGAGGCTTTGAAAAAACCTCTAATTCTTCCAGGGTGTTTTTCATGTGCTTAAAATAATACTGGGAATATTAAGGTTGCCCAGACGACAGTGTTTGAGAGAGAAAAAAATTCAGTGGCTGATTTTCTCTTCCTGCTTGAAGGGGGTGGAGGGCAAGAGAGCGATTTAGCGAGAGGAGAAGAAACAAAAGATGCATGTGATCCATTTTACTCCTGAATGCTCCAAATCCTTTTTTTCTGTGTCATGATTCAGGGCTGAGAAATTAGCTGTAATTATTTCTACCTTAATTGAACTTGTAAGTGGATATTGTCATCTCATTAAATTAAAGATAATCAGGTTTTTAGACTGTTGTATAATGGAGCTAAAAACAAGAGCACCCAGAGTGCAAACCTCTGCCAAGCTCAACAATTCTCCATATTATAAACCAAAATTTCTATTTCACAATGATAAAGATGTGATATAGAACATTCCTGGATCCAGAATTTCATCCGCAACATCTCCACAATCTAACAAAGTCTTCCTTGGCTGAGGCCCCGCCTCTAATAAAAATTCATGATTATCCGTACATTACTTTTTGCGTAAACCAGCTAACAAACATAAAACAAAACCGAATGCTCTTGATGGAGATAAAAATTCCGGGTGAAGCTCATCACTGTCTACAGATCTACAGAACCCTGTTGTTCGTGTTCCACATACAACTACAACACCAAGTCGAGTCATCTGAGTAAGGATTATTCAAATTAGATACAAATTTTGGATCCAAATTATATGTAAATGAATAAATACAAACGTTTATCCTTTCACCCAATCCCACAGCGTTTTTTTCTTTCTTTCTTTTTTTTAATTCCTTTCACATGAGTCATGACTTCAGTCCCCATTTACTGCTTTTGAGCCAGAAAATAAACTAGTAGGTATCTATTTATAAGATTACAGCCATCTGACATCCAGCCTTCTTTTCATGAAAGCTCCATTGCTGCAAAGTTTTTGCTCTTTATGTTTGAATGTTGTCGGTACAGCATCCTTTCTCAGTCTACTCTGCCCGAAAATACAGCTTCAAACTTTTCTCAATGCCGTTATTTATATATACAAATTCATAATATTTGTATATAAAGTCATTCCATGCTATACCGCGCTTCAGGTTCTCCGGCTTCGGTGCATCGCGGATTTTTAAAAAGGTATTCATCGAAAAATTAAAAAATAAGGAAAAATAGGGAAAAAGTTCAGGAAACTGCCGCGAGGGGTTGCTACTGACTCGGACTCGGATCCCAGCCTCTTCTTCTTTTTGTGTTACACGAATGCTGGGAAATTCGTCTCGACCAATCGACATTTCAGAGCCACGTCCCAAACCGGAGTCGGCAGTGACCTTGCTGCCTTTGCCTTAACGTTTCCACTATTAAATAGAGAAAAAGTTAAGGGAAAGGCCGCAAGGTCACTACCGACTCCTGTTTGGGACAGCTCTGAAATCTTGCAAGCTGATTGGTTGAGACGAATCTCACAGCATTCGTGTGACAGAAAAAGTGGAAGTCAAGGTATTTCTTACACTTTATTTACATCTATGTGCAATTACACACATGTATTTTATATTTTATTTACATCTTATGCATTGTTTTTGAATGTTTAATTGTTATTATAAGCATTTATAGCGTTGAATATGTACAGTCTTATGAAAACGTTTGGGCACCCCTGATAATTTTCAAGATTTTCCTTTATAAATCATTGTTTGATTGGATCAGCAATTTCAGTTAAGTATATCATATAGCAGACAAACACAGTGATATTTGAGAAGATAATTGAAGTTTATAGGATTTACAGAAAGTGTGCAATAATTACTTAAACAAAAGTAGGCAGGTGCATAATTTTGGCACCCCAACACAAATTACACTAATATTTAATAGATCTGCAGAAATAACAACCTATAAACACTTCCGATAGCTTCCAATGAGGGTCAGGATTCTGGTTGAAGGTATTTTTGACCATTCTTCTTTACAAAACATTTCCAGTTCAGTCAGGTTT
>JAQNCB010000028.1:1310465-1320465 GCA_030068295.1 Euristhmus nudiceps | reverse complement strand
TTTTTGCCCTGTTAGCACTGCCCACAAATCTGCATTTTGAGAGGATATTTTCTAAATCCCTGCTCTGGCTCCTCCCCTCACCACTCCCTCATTATCTCCAGTCTCACTGTTGGTGTTCTTCACGCCAATACATCCAAGTCCAATCTTCCAGTTTACACTTTCCAAAATTTTTGTTCCAGGTCTTTCACTCACTCCATGTTCTCAAGATTTCCTCTTTCCAAGCATCCCAGTCTTGTTTGTTCTCTATTATTACTTTCATGTCTCTAGGTCTTAGAGTCTCCAGTGTCTTAGTCCACAAGTCTCCCTGTCTTTCAGTTTCCAGTGGCCACTGTAGTCTCCATGTCTCTCTTCCTATAGATCTTCTTTTCCAGCTTGCAAGTCTTTCAGTTCAAACCTCACAGTGTCCTCTCAGCTTCAGTCAAGTTTCCCGGTCTCATGTTCTCCAAATCCCCCAGTCACTCAGTCCCCAATCTCCAAATCTCTCGATTTTCATTTCACACTGTGTCAAGTCTCCTGGTCTTTCTGTTTTCTAATAGATCAAATTACACTGTCTTCTACTCTCCTGGATTGACAGATTCCTAGTTGCACATACATTCTGCCTTTCCACGCCCTCTTTTATCCAGTCTCCTCGGTTTCCTGTCTAACAATGTCCTCATATCCTGGTCTTCCAGGCTCCCAACGTTCTTATATCCTGGTCTTCCAGGCTCCCAGCTTTCTTATATCCTGGTCTTCCAGGCTCCCAGCGTTCTCATCTCCTGGTTTTCCAGTCTCCCAGCGTTCTCATCTCCTGGTCTTCCAATCTCCAAGCATTCTCATCTCCTGGTCTTCCAGTCTTCCAACATTCTCATCTCCTGGCCTTCCAGTCTCCCAGCGTTCTCATCTCCTGATCTTCCAGTCTCCCAGCGTTCTCATCTCCTGGCTCTCCAGTCTTCCAACATTCTAAACTCCTGGCCTTCAAGTCTCCCAGTGTTCTCATCTGGCCTTCCAGTCTCTCAGCGTTCTCATCTCCTGGCCCTCCAGTCTCCCAGCGTTCTCAACTCCTGGCCTTCCAGTCTCCTGGCATTCTCATGTCCTAAGGCCTCATGTACAAAGGGTACATATGCTCAAAAACATGGCATATGTGCGTTCCCATATGTCCTTTCCCAAAGTTAAGCTGTATCAAGAGTGAAATAATTGTGGAAATGTGCGGGGCCTCACGCCAACTTCATGGCTGGCGTACGCATGTTTCTCTAGCTGTTGGTCCTTTGGTGGCACTTAGAGGTGATGCTGGGAAACTGTTGATAATGTTAAAACAATTCGTCCTCAGAGTGACATTCACATAAAAGACACATGAACAATTAACAGTGATGAACGATTAACACATCCCCATGTCTACAATTAAATGATTGAATATAAAAGCAGGTGCAAAGTGATGCAGAAAATACCGCTAACAAAAATGGCTGCTTTAGCAGTATTACAAGATATTGAAAGTGTTGAAGTAAGAGGAGAGCGAGTATTCAGAGAGGATTTACTGGCACATGACTGGCTCATCAGCCGCTTCAAGATCCCAAGGGCAGCGGTCGGCTTTGGAGCATGACACGGCGACAAGCCATGTGCTTCCAGTACCCACACAGGTGCTGACCACACTGGGGTTCCTAGCAACAAGGGCACTCCAGAGGGAACTGGCTGACCAATCAGGATCATGCCGGTCGACCCTGAGCCGAGCGGTGTCGGCTGTGTGGGACGAAATTATCTGCCTGTCAGCCAGGTATATCAAATTACCGTACAGTGCACCTGAACAGACCAACATTAAAGCACAATTTGCAGTGAGAGCTGCTTTTCCAAATGTAATCGGTGCTGTCGGCTGCGCACATATCGCTATAAAGGTGCCATCACAGGATGAAATCTGTTTCTGTCAGTAGGAAGCATTTTCATTCGGTCAATGGACAGATGCGCAAAAATGCAATTACCTAACATTGTGGCGAGGTGGCCTGGTTCAAAATATCCCGAGTAACAGCCTGGTTGGGGACACCGACTGCAAGCTGGCACTGTATGCGATGGGTTGCTTCTTGATGAGTAAATTTATTCTATTGTCCTATGAATCCCCTCATGCACATTGAGAATGTGCGCTTCCAAATATGATCATGTCTTCACAGCATCAGCACTAGTTAGTGACTTGCTGTTCTGGATAAACTGCAGCTTCAGAGCTTTCTGACAGGCCCCTGATAGGACACAGACAGTTGGGTGGGTGGCAGCAGCCGGTGGTTGGGGCGCAGTGATGCCGGAGACGCCAGGGATGGTGGAAGAATCCCCCGTGTCTGTGACAGGACAGGACAGTGTGCCAAACAGTATATCAGTGAGGAGCGTGTCTAATTCACATTCCGTAAATTTTTGCTTTTCCCCCGTCGTATTCATGTTTTAACCTTTTTCTGATCCTGCACGGAGGGCTATCTCTGGTGCAGTTGTCATTTAAATATGATTTGCATATTAAAATATGCGTGGATAGGGAGCGATTGGGTACTCCAACATGTGTGTCAATTCCACATTGATTCGAATGTTCAAATGTCCTGGTCTTCCAGTCTCCCAACGTTCTCATGTCCTGTTCTTCCAGTTGTCCAGCATTTTAATTTCCTTTTTTACTGTGTTGATTCATGTGACAAATTTCAAATTAATTTAGAATGCATTCTTAAGGTACCTTGACACTTGCACGATTCTGTGGCACACATTGGCACGACTCGAATTGCAAACTAGTCGTAAACTGGCGTGTAGTGTGCGTAAACCCCTCGTGACTGCGTGCCATGTCGGGATGAGAATTTCGAAACGTTCGAAATTTTGGTCACGACAAAATTTCGCAACCGGGTCGTGAAATATGCGCAAACTGTTCGTGAACTCTTCAGGACGATGTGGGAGGATGCGCGCCAGTGCGTGGCAGTTGTGCGGCATGCCACGCACTGTCACGAACTGCCACGAATAGTTCACGAACAGCTCACGTTAAATTCACAAGTAGTGCGGGAAGTACGTAAACTATGCGCGAACTATGCATGAACTATGCATGAACTATGCATGAAGTATGCATGAACTATGCGTGAAGTATGCGTGAAGTATGCGTGATCTAGTGCGGGAGCCTCCCAGTTCGTGCCCCCAAAATGGCACAACTAGCCACGACAAAATCGTACCTTTACCTTAATGACACACACAGGCTGAAAAAAATCTTGTGGGACAGAGAATTAATAAGGACTGTAGAAAAAGAAAGTTTTCTCACCACGATAATGTCGAATCACTGTGTGTACGAGGTGATGTTAGTCAAGGGAACGTATTCTTATTGTGTTAATTCGTTGTCTTCAGAGACTGGATTTGTCACACAGCGCTCAGTGTGGAGAGAACTAAAGGTTGTTAGCCACAAGCATGGTTTCCATCCACCTGTTTGTATGCAATTGCATTAAAAAAAGCATAAAAGTTGCACAAGTACAGAGCTGCTAAATTTACCATTTGGATCAAAATAAAGTGTGACGGAGAAACAGAAGCAGCTTTCTGGAATGTAAAATATGGTTCAGCAGCTGGTGTTTTGATGTTTTTTTTTTATTTAGACAAGCTTTCAGAAATTTGTTTAGAGTTTACAAAATTTAAAAAAAATGTCACATTGTGTGAAACAAATCATTTACAAAAGGTGTGGATGGAAATATCCTTCAGTAGAAATAAAGACAGAATTTCTTTTCTCATACTTTTTCTGATCAGTAGGTTTAAAAAGATGAAACACAGAGCCAAGAGAATTACCGTATTTTCCAGACTATAAAACGCACCTTAATATAAGCCGCTAAAAAGCCACCCACTAAAATTTAAAAGAAATACCTATTTTGTTACAGATAGGCCAAACCGGTCTATAAGCTGCCGATATCCAGGCTGAGAAATGAGATATTTACTATATTAATTACGCCGCATATTTAAAAACACACTCACCGAAGCTAAACAAAAAGCCTGAAATACCTTTATCATGCATATTTAAAAACACACTCACCGAAACTAAACAGTCCATTCCAAACGCATCCACAAGCGGTGCTGCCTCCCACTCTTAGTGAACGTGTTCGCCATAGCTTTGTTGATGTTGAATTCTCTTAGCACACTGGCAGTACATATGTAAAGAGACCGGATGTTTTTTCCCACGCATCACCGTCTCAGATCTCTGATCTGATATCACAAATGAACCCCGCAGGATTAGCTTTACGTGATGTTCTCTAATTGTTTTGACGCTGCCAGCGTATATAGCGTAACTCCCACTGCATGTCTCGTTTTTACACTTCCTGCTAGAGCACTTCCTGCTAGAGCGCCCCCTGAAGGCTGAAGAAAAATTCATAGAAAAGCCGCATCTCTGTATAAGCCACATGGTTCAAAGTGTGGGGAAAAAATAGCAGCTTATAGTCCGGAAAATACGGTAACTGGAACGAGATCATCCCAGCTCTAAACTTGACTCCACCCACTGTATCATTTGGAAACAGTGGAATGAGATTGGGTGCGGGGAGGGGCTGAAGATGGGGTGGGATGATGGGATGGGATTGTAGATGTGTTGGACAGGAGTTGCTCATGGAATCTTGATGCGCCAATATCTGAAATGGAGTGCAGTTTTGCAGACTCTGACTCGAGGATGGGACCTGTGGGAGGTGGACCACCCACCTCTGATTAGAGAGGGGTTTGTATTATTCAAAATTTCATTATGGAAATACACTATATGTACAAAATTTTCTGAAAACTTGACCTTCAGACCCATATGTAGCTTCGTCCCAATGTTGGTGCCACACATTGCCCTTCACGAGAACCAAGAGGCTTATGCCCATCCCAGCATGACTGTTCCCACTGTGCACATAATGAGCTCCATGGAGACATGCCTTGCCAAGGTTGGAGTGGGAGAAAGTGAGTCGCTTGCACAGAGCACTGGTCTCAACCCCACTGAACACATTTGAGAAAAACTAGAATGCCAACTACCCCAGGTGTCCCCCGCTGACATCAGGACCTGACCTTAATAGTACTCTTGTGGATGAATGCTCACAAATCCCCACAGCCCACACTCCAAAATCGAGTGGACAGCCTTTGCAGAAGAGAGAAAAAGTATTATAACAGCAAAGACGAATGAAATGGATTATAGTTATGTTTATTATTGTGAAAGTTTTTGTTTTGTCTAATGTTTGGTTGTTAGAAAGCTCTGACACTGGAGACTCCTTCCATAAAATGCTAAATAAATATCTCCTTTAAGAAAATTACACATAGATTTTTATTCTTAAATAATAATACAGATAGTAATATGAGCCCTGGGCTTGAACCAGCAACTCTACCATTCTCGGTAAATCCATTTTATAATCTATATTTCCGTATACGTATATAATTCACTACAGGAGAAATAAGGTTGTTTTTGATCGCGCAAATCATTTGATCTGAGCTCCTTTACACCATCAGAATGAAGATTTGACACTTTATACATAACACTAATGACAGCTCTGTTAGGTTTGCTAGTTGTTGCCATGGCAGCAATGAAGTAAAGAAGGAAAAACCCTCGTATTCTGTGCTGAAACATTTTTTGAACCATATGGGTTAAACATGTACAATTTTAAATATCAGTGAGTTTCACCACCTGTCGCTTGATTTGTCCTGTTTCCCTGCACGTTGGAGTCTTCCATTGTTTCTCTCACTGTGTTTGTGTGTGTGTGTGCATGTGTGTGTCTGAGAGAAAGAATCACAAGTCTTTCCTTCAGAAAAATGGACTCTAATAGCTTCATAAAAAGCTTTCTCGGTGAAAAGACTGATCTAATAGTGGCCATGTGAATAAGGCGTGTTTAAAAACGCCTGGGTTTTGAGAACTCTGGAAGGAGAGACGTTTGAATCTGTACTCCAGACTGAAGGGCGCTTCAGAGTGTGCAGTTTTCTTTTAAGCTTTGAGGTGAGAAGAAAGATGGAAATTTTAATAGTGTCAGAATCAGAATCCAGGTTATTGCTACAGCCACCCATGTCCGGGAGTCCATGGGTGCTAATTGACCGAACTCTCATGGGAGGGAGGGAGGGCTGGCATACACTCAACACTTTCTCTCAGAGTTTGTTCGACCATCCAAAAATAACGGTTCTATCGTGTCAACAGAATGTCTGGGAAAGGTTCTGGAAAATCATCTGTCAGGGGAACAATCAAATAAAATTTAACTGGAAGTGCATTCATAGAGTGTAAGGAAGCTCTGACCTCAGCATGGATAATGTAGTAAATACTGTATATAGGTTCTGGCTTTAACTTTTCACCCAGACATTCCAAAATTAAATAATCTCTGGGTAGTGTCTCCACCAGGTTTGGTGAAAATCTGTGCACAGGTTTTATTCCCCCCCACATACAAACTAAGAAACAGACAGACTCAGAAATGCCAGTCATTAAAATGAAAATGAAAATCATATATATATATATATATATAAAACATAGGTGACAGGGTGAGAAGCTCAGCCATCTGGTGATCGGAGTCGAACCACTGCATCGAGAGGAACCAGTTGGGGTGGCTCAGGCATCTGAATAGAATGCCGCCCTGGCATGTTTTGGGCATGTCCAATCCGGGAAGAGACCCCAGGGTTGACCCAGGACACGATGGAGGGACTATGTCTCTTGGCTAGTCTGGGAATGCCTTGGAGTCCCACCCTGGAAGAGCTGGAGGAAGTGGCTGTGGAGAGAGACGTCTGGACCTCACTGCTTAGGCTGTTACCCCCCGCAACCCGTCCTCAGAGTAAGCGGAAGGTGAAGATGATGATGATGATGATGATGATGATGATGATGATATATACTATGTACTATTCACTACGCAATACATATACTTACACACTATACTGCACTATGCAATACAGTACATTATGCAGGGCGGCATAGACGTTAGCCTGTCTGCCTCACAGTAAGAAGGTACTGCATTAAAATTGCGGGCTTGGTAATTTTTGAGTTGAGCATATCTCCCCCATGTTTGTGTGGGTTTCCTAATTATCCATAAATGTAAGAGAGTGTGAATTATTTGTGTGTGTGTGTGTGTGTGTGTGTGTGTGTGTGTGTGTGTGTGTTGGTCCTGCTGTTGGACCACTGGCGAGCTGTTCAGGGTGTACTCTGCCTTCTCATGGAGTTGGCTGAGACAGGTTCCAACCTCCCCACGCTACTAGTAGGGTAAAGTTCATCCATTCATTAATTTTCTAAGCTACTTAATCCTAATTAGGGTCACGGTGAGGCTGACACCCATCTCAGCCAACTCTGGGTGAGGGCGGGGTACACCCTGGAGAGCTCGCCAGGCCATCACAGGGCCAACACGCGCACAACCATTCACACACCTAGGGGAGATTTGGAACAGCCAATTAGCTTGCTGTGCAATGGGAGGAAACCGGAGTGCCCAGAGGAA
Organism: Euristhmus nudiceps; assembly: GCA_030068295.1. Classification (NCBI taxonomy): domain Eukaryota; kingdom Metazoa; phylum Chordata; class Actinopteri; order Siluriformes; family Plotosidae; genus Euristhmus; species Euristhmus nudiceps. The sequence goes on along the minus strand of JAQNCB010000028.1, from coordinate 1,313,092 downwards.
ACCCACGCAAGCACGGGGAGAACATGCAAACTCTAGGATAAAGCTCATTCATTCACTTTCTGATCCGCTTAGTCCTAGTTAGGGTCGCAGGGAGGCTGGCGCCCATCTCAGCCGACTTTGGGCGAGGGCAGAGTACACCCTGGGCAACTCGGCAGGACGTCACAGGTCCTAGGATAAAATTGTTCAGCAAATTATTCATTCATTCATTCATTTTCTGAACCGCTTAATCCTAGTTAGGGTCGCAGGGAGGCTGGCGCCCATCTCAGCCGACTCTGAGCGAGGGCAGAATACACCCTGAACAGCTCTCCAGGCCATCACAGGGAATTAGGATATAGTTGTTCAACAAATTAATTAATTAATTAATATACATTATAATACATCCTGTATATTCTATATTGCACGACACGGCATTACGTTACACACTATTTCATTTACGTAGTACAGGAAATTATTTGACAAATTATCTCTTAAACACGTTTCAATATTTGCGATGTGATTCCGGCCAGATGAAACACGGACTAAATCGCCACCTGGTGGACAAAACGCCTCACTACACTAACTCAGTGTTCCTAACTGGGTCAGTGTTAAACCTGAAGTATGTGCGCGCTATATTTCAGTCATTCATTTTCTGAGCCGTTTCATCCTAATTAGGGTCGTGGGGAGGCTGGCGCCCATTTCAGCCGACTCAGCGAGGGCAAGGTACACCCTGGACAGCTCGCCAGGCCATTGCAGGGATACACTATACTTCTATTTTATTATTTACATTAAATGATGGTTTCATGTCACGCAGATAGAGGTTTATTAAACTATAGTACCCTATATAAAATTAAAATGTTTTTGGAGCTTTAATTAGAGGAAATGGTGCTTATTTCAAACTTTTTGGTTTACTATGTCAGATGACTTTCAAATAACTTTTCACACTGATAGTGGGTTTGATTTATTTGCCATGCCGTGCTTCCAAGACAAGCTGATTTAATGTACATTATTTTAGATCCAATAAACACCAAACATATCAGAGCACCAACACAACCCCCACCCCCTATTTAAATATATATTTTTAAAAAATACTTTTTTAGCAATTATCTTATGAAAGAGAAAATAGTTGTTGTTGCCAGTTTTGTTACAAACACAACCCAATGCGTGTCCTGTTTGACCTTGTGATTTTCTGTGCGTTCTCAGCATTAATCGTAAATTCCCGGCAACATCTCGTCTTTCCAGTAATTCCTTTCTTCTCAAAAGCCTGTATTCATTTCTTCAAAGCTTTTAAATGCCTCATTGTTCTCTTTCCAGGCCGGATGTTTCACCTTCTTGTGAATGAACAAAGCGCGAGAATCCCTGCAGTCTCCCGTGGCAACGGAGAAACCAAGGAGTCGGTTCTGAATCTGATTCCGAATGTCGGGAAGTGAATGAATCACGTCCGAGAGTCGATTCCACACGCAAGAGTTTATTTTTCCAATGAATTTGACAGTCAACTTCTCTTTGATTTAATCAAATATATTCCCATAATCTGAAACATTTTCTCTTCCTTTTTTTTTTTTTTTACCTGAAAGTGGAATTAGGCTAACTTCAGTGAGCTAAGTATAAATATATTTATTAAAAATGTGTAAATAACAATAATTTTTATATATATATGTGTGTGTGTGTGTGTGTGTGTGTGTGTGTGTGTGTGGTGGGGGGGTGAATCAAATATAAAGTTTATTTAAAGATTTGTGTGAATAGTCGGCTACCGTTCTGTTTTTGGCTGTTCAACTCTTAAGGAATCGACTCTGCGTCTCGGTGAGTCGACTCTCAGTGCGCGGTGTAAGGAAACCCAGGGTGCGCGGGGACGCGCGTTGTGATTTCCGCGCGGGCATGATGACTGTTACGCTGAGAGCGAGCGCGGTGACACAACAGCTTGCGATGACGCTGAAAAGAATCCAAATCAGTGGACTCTGTGTGCAGACCATTTCCCCTGCGTAGCTGGATCTCGTACACTTTTAAAGATGGACCGGAAAGTCAGCATCAGACGCGCGACTTCCGCCGGTTACCGCTTGCCGGAATGCCCCAGTGTCGCCCTGACCTCGCAGTCATCGGTGTCCCTGAAGAGACTTCCGCAGCAGACCGGGAAGAGGAGCACGAGTGAGCCGGTGGAGCGGGACCCCGACTCCCGGGATCCGGTGAAGCAGGACCGCGCCTGGAGAGAGCTGGTGCGCGCGGAGAGAGAGCGGGTGAAACACTGGTGAGGGAGAGACGACGCTTCACGGGAGTTTGCTTTCGATCTTTCACTTCTCTCTCTCTGAGTTGATCCGAAAGTGACACGCCGTTTCTCTGTTATTCGATACGGAAAGCGTCGCGGTTGAGCGCGCGCACGGTGTGCGTTACACGGTTGCTTGGTTCCGCGCGCGATTCTAAAGCCGTGGATACGGAAACAAAAACACAGGTTCCTGTTGGATCCGACTTCAAAACCATCACATTTCATCATCGGTCAGAGAAGGTTTAGATTAGAGCCGGGTGTACAAATGTCCTATTATAATAATAATAATAATAATAATAATAATAATAACAAGAAGAGGCAGCGGTGGCCTGGTGGTAAAGTGCTGGATTGCTGATCCCAGGGTTGGGGGTTCAAGCCCCACTGTCAACAGTTG
>JAQNCB010000028.1:978988-989623 GCA_030068295.1 Euristhmus nudiceps | reverse complement strand
ACCTGGGTTGAAACAGCACAGGATCGTAACAAATGGCGAGCTGCTCTGGACCATGGTGCTAAAACTCATGAATCTGACAGATTCATTGCCGCTGAGAAGCGTCATCAAGCGAGGAAAGCTGCTGCAGATGGATGGGCGCCCCCAGCTACCATCTCTTGCCCCAAGTGCCCAAGAACCTTCCGTGCACAGATTGACCTCATAAGCCATCTAAGCACCCACAAACCAAATGGATGATTTGATGGTCCTCGTCGATTCGACAGACGAACAGACTAGCCATCCTGAGGTAATTTACATTAGCATTTGCTAGCTATTCTGTGGTCAATTACATTAGCATTCACTAGCTATTCTGTGGTCAATTGCATTAGCATTCACTAGCTATTCTGTAATGCTATACATTTGCATTCACTAGCCATCCTGAGGTAATTTACATTAGCATTTGCTAGCTATTCTGTGGTATTATACATTAGCATTCACTAGCTATTCTGAGTTCATTTACATCAGCAGTCCCCAGCGTTTTTTACAGCACGGACCGGTTTCATGTAAAGCAATACTTTCACGGACCGGTATAGAAACCACTCAAAAAACAACAAGGAAAATACAACTCACTATTCCACTGCATTGGTGGGAAGCTCTCCAAAGACATTTTTTTGGTTTTTTTACTCATTTTTGTGAGCTTGTATCAGGTGACCAAGACGATCTTCTCCCTAATTTAGCCATCTCCAACTCTCACCCATCAGGTATTACCTCTCCTATCACACGATCACCACTAACCAGGGAGGGACGAAAACATGCACACGCCCTCTCCGTGACTTGCGATGCTAGCCACCCGCCTCTTTTCGAACTGTGGCACCATGCGTATTTGGGGACGGTCTAACACTCGGAGCGGAAGGGCGCCACCTTGTACGAATGAGCTCACAGACGCCCATGACTGGCTGGCGATTGCTGTGAGTGACAGGGAAGTATGCCGTTCCTCCCTCCCATGAGAGCTCGGCCAATCAGCTCCAATGGACTCGTGGCCACAAAAGCAGTTTTTTAAAATAAAAGATCTTTCAGACTCCAATAATTAATATATATTTTTAATTCAGCCGTGGTGTGGCCCGGTACCAAATGACCCATGGACCAATACCGGTCCGCGGCCAGGTGGTTGTGGAGCTCTGCAGTATAGGAAGGAAATGCATCACCACAACCTGAATATTTGACAACACTAATAATGCATGTGCATATTAAACAATGATACACTTCTGATTGGCTGATACGGAATCCCTCCTCTGGTTGGCTGATGCAGGATCTCTCCTCTGGTTGGCTGATGTGGGACCCTCTTCCGGTTGGCTGATGTGGGATCACTCTTCTGGTTGGCTGATGTGGGATCACTCTTCTGGTTGGCTGATGTGGGATCCTTCTTCTGGTTGACTGATGTGGGATCACTCTTCCGGTTGGCTGATGTGGGATCCCTCCTCTGGTTGGCTGATGCAGGACCACTCCTCTGGTTGGCTGATGCGGTATCATTCCTCTGGTTGGCTGATGCGGTATCACTCCTCTGGTTGGCTGATGCGGGATCCCTCTTCTGGTTGGCTGATGCAGTATCACTCCTCTGGTTGGCTGATGCGGGGTCCCTCTTCTGGTTGGCTGATGCGGTATCACTCCTCTGGTTGGCTGATGCGGGATCCCTCTTATGGTTGGCTGATGTGGGATCACTCTTCCGGTTGGCTGATGTGGTATCACTCCTCTGGTTGGCTGATGTGGGACCCTCTTCCGGTTGGCTGATGCGGGATCACTCTTCTGGTTGGCTGATGTGGGATCACTCTTCCGGTTGGCTGATGCGGGATCACTCTTCTGGTTGGCTGATGCGGGATCACTCTTCTGGTTGGCTGATGCAGTATCACTCCTCTGGTTGGCTGATGCGGGATCCCTCTTGTGGTTGGCTGATGCGGGATCACTCCTCTGGTTGGCTGATGCAGGATCACTCTTCTGGTTGGCTGATGCAGGATGCCTCTTGTGGTTGGCTGATGCAATATCCCTCCTCTGGTTGGCTGATGCAGAATTTATACAAGAAAATATGATTTTATATATGAATTATGAAATATGAAAATATGAATTTTAATTTCACTAAAATTGGGTGAATTGTGTATTTTAAATGTATTAGCATGTTTGATATGCAGTGGCGTGTACGGAATGAAAGCATTTGGTCCTGTGAATGTGCTGAAGGTCAGTGTGTTGGTTGTGTTTAGTGTAAACCGCAGTGTGTTCAGGATCAGTCAGTGATCGTGATCTTCATGTAAAAATCTTCTCAGAATCAAAACATCTTATCTCCAGATCCCGCGCTCTGAAAGGTCGATGTTATAAATCAGTTAGCATTAGCGTTCTCATCGCCTGATTCGTCTTGATGCCGAGGTGAATGTGATCCTTCTAGACTCTTTTGGAAGCCGAGTGTTTCTTGATGTTTGACATTTTGCGTAACTCTGGAACAGTTTGCCTTCTGATGGAATATATAAATATATAAAACAATATTTTTCTTTCAGGAGGACAATCTCTAGATGACACGTCGAAATCAGGTCATTGCTCATTGTTCTGTAAATGTTAAAACAAAAAACCTCAAAAAAAAAACAGGCATTATGGCGGCGGCGCTCTGGAGCATGAATTCCGCGAAGCGAGGTTGCAGTCCATCACGAGGATCTGAGACGAAAGTGATGGACGCTGCTGTGAACATTTGTTTCAGCAGAATAAAGGAGCGTGGTTTTTGACGTTAGTACCTGCCGTGTTTTTATGCAGGTTGCTGTCTTTTAAGGGCGAGTGAGGCAAGGGGTTCTCTGGGTGAACCCGTCAGCGCGAATCCGGAGAAGGATCTGACAGTCCATGGCTCGGCAGTGGAAGAATATTTTATTTCACTTTTCCATCTCCCCACTGTGACAGCCAGCCTTTCCATCAGTATTTCTCACTCCATGACTCATTCTACCCCTGATCCACTGCGTGGGGTGAAAGTCCCATCTCAGCGGGGATGACACATCCCTTTTCACCATCATCCTTTTCTTTCTTTTCTTTTTTTCCCCTTAAGTGGTACACATAAACTCTTGGAAATTGATAACATGCTCAGGACGGAAGGAGGTGGGGGTGGTGATGGGGTGTTATGGAGGTCCTCATTGACGTGTCTGCAAAATCAGCTGTAAAAAAATTACTTTGTGTCAAAGTTTCTTTGGATATCTTTTTAAAAAAATGGTGTTCTCAAGATGGCCACCATCCCTCTCTTGCTAAATCATCCCGGACAGCCAGGATCCCATCTAAACACAAGCGAAGTGTCCTGACCTCGCACCCTGACCCTATCTCCGCACCCACAGTACACCGAGTGTTTGAAGTGCTGACTGTGAAACCCAATCAGAGGTTACTATACGTATATGTGTGTATATTCTGTGTGAGTGTATATACATAGCCTGAGTGCGCGGGAGGCTAAGAAAGCACATCAAGTCGAAATGCATCCATCAATGAGCAGCACTAGCTATTAGCACCTGCGTGTCTGGGAAAACAAAATAAAGGGAGTGGAGAAAGTCTGGACTCGGCGGTGATCCATTCAGAGGTGCAGGACAGACAGAAGCCACATGGCTCAACGCTAATGCTTCTCATCACGCAAATAACACCGTCAGTGTTTAAAATACGGTACGGAGAGTAGAGCGGACGTTATCTGTACATGCATTCCTTCCACGATATGGGGAAAAAAAATCGCATACCTGCAACTGATGCTAAAAGCCTGCGCGGGTCACTGAGAAATGCTAACCAGACATTTACAAAATTTAAATAACATAAAACTGGGCTCATTTACACGATTTAACCCATGATGCTACCACAGTGATACCTCGCGATGTCAAGCTTCAGGTTCTGCGGCTTCAGTGCATCGCGGGTTTTTAAAAAATATTCATAGAAAATAAAAGTAAACAAATATGGGAAAAAACGTTCATGAAAACGCCACAAGAGGTCGCTACTGACTCGGATTCAGTGGGAAATTCGTCTCGACCAATCAGCTTGCGAAATTTCAGAGGGCACCTCCCAAACGAAGTCAGTATTGACCTAGCAGCTCGTCTCTTCACTCTTTCACTATTGAATGGGGAAATAGTTAAGGGAACGGCATCAAGGTCACTACCGACTCTGGTTTGGGACTCTGCTCTGAAATAACAGCATTCGTGTGGTAGAAAAGACATTTCTTACACTTTATTTACATCTATGTACAATTACACGTATGTATTTTATATTATTTATATTTTATTTACATCTTATGCATTGTTTTTGAATGTTTAATTGTTATTATAAGAATTTATAGCGTTGAATATTTATTCATTGATATTATATACACATATACATGTACGTACACGTCAGTCAGGGGGGGGTCGATCCTACTTCACGGAAATTCGGTCTTCGCGGGGGGTCGAGACCCTCATTAAACGCGAAAAGTGAGGGATCCCTGTATTCCAAAAGTGTGTGTGTGTGTGTGTGTGGGTGTTATGGAGTATTTGAAGGTGATGTCATGAAGGATGTTCATAACACCACATGTGGAGCAAAGTGAGAATTATGTAATATTGTTACCTCAACGGGTAGAAGTGTGTTCAAGAAGCAACTCTGGCAGCAATTTGGAGGAGATTGGTGGAAATCGTGACCTCTTTGATGGAGAGAGGGAGGAGGCTACTGTGAAGATGGTGAGACATCATATTGTAGTGACTCTGAGGACGAGAACAGAGATAAACTGTGAATCCAAAATGGTTTGTACAACTAACGTTTTGCCGATGCAGCTTTCCTGTCAACAGTTAGTTTAGGAACAAAAATAAATATTTTCCTATCAGACTTTACCAAAGCGGGTATGAAAGTCTCCAATTACAGGAGCAGAGACGACGTTAGTGTAGAAAAAGAGTCTTTATTTTCTTACTGAACACTTCCGGGTACGCGGGTGTACGCACCGGACAAACAAAGTCACAAAAACAAACAATAATCCTTGGCTTGATAAAACAAGGACATGAGCAAAACGAGAGCGTGGCATGGAAAACGCGGACATAGCATGAACAACGCAAAAACAAGGCATGAACAAGAACTCAGAGTGACTGGAACTAGGATTAGACCCGCTAACGGCAGGGAACCGAATGCTAATGCTACCAGCAACAGGAAACCGGAAACCATAGACTTAAATAATGAGCTAGATTAGCGCCAGGTGGGGACGGAATGAGTGCGACACACCCGGAAACAGAAGTGCAGTGAGAACCTGCAACAGCACCCCCCAGTAGCGACGCCGTGCAGAGTCGTGACATTTCCATGATTTTATATTTTCGTAAATTGATTTTATTAATTTTTTTTAAAACAACACAAGTAAGATTTTTATCATTCTGAGCTCTCAGTATCGTGATGCGGTTCACGTACCATTCAGATCATCACGGTGTGAGATTTATTTATTTATTTTTGTTTCACGTGAACCGATACTAAACTACTGATGTTCAACTTTTGTTTACTTTCTCTATTTGATTATAAAAAGAAATATTTGTGATTATTATTCATTGGAGGGTGATGGATGACTTCACCCAAAGTTTTGGATCCGGAACACTCCGGAAACAGCAGGTTGCGATTAGTCTTCATTCGAACGCAGCGTGCGGTCATTTCTTTGCAGCTGCACTTACAACAAGTGGAATAAATTCAGTGTTAAAAAACGGAAGAAATGATTGGAAGATCCCGAGTGCTTGGCCTGTCAGACTGGGATATCGTTCACTTCGTACCGGACGCATCGTGACTGCGGTGGAAACAAAGAGCAACTTTAGTGTTAGCGTCGAGTTCTAAGCTCCAAACTCTGAGTCGAAAGTTAATTAGTATGAGTGGTGATGTCTATGTACATCGTGTGTAGATAACTAACCGCGATACTGTTGCTGTGACGACGTTGTCCACCTCTTTTGGGCTGAAGGCTGACTGTTTTGATTTCCATAAAGCATAAGTGAGAAAAGGAACACATGCGTGAAAATGAGTCTGTTAAGACGAATACTCGGCTTGGCGTCCCGCGCCGGCTTCCATGCCATTACAAGGTTCTCTGATATTGCAGCACAAATGTTCCTCATTTTCTTGGCAGCCAGCGAGGAAACAGTGTGCTCGACGCAGACTCGGAGATCTAGAGAAAGAAGAGAGGCATGACTCAAAAGAAAAAAGAAAGCGACAAGTCTTTGTGGCATTAGTGGAGGTAATTGCAATTTCGCGGCCTTACAAAAATACAATCAGTGTAATTGCAACAGATTAAAAAATGGCCATATTTAAATCGCTGGCAGGCTCAGTGGAGATGGAGCGATATCTCAGGCGCTTGAGGGTTTCCCCCTCCATAGCCCCCTTCCACCACCACACACAAACCCCACCACACAGCGACTCCGACGCTCTCAGACAGGAACGCGATGCAGTAATCAAGCTGCACTGGCCTGTGTGTCGTTTACTCCAGAAGCATCCATGCCTCGCGGAATTGCGCTCACTGAAAACCGCCAGTCACCCTGTTGACCTCAGCATTCATCGTTAATCCCCCGCCCATCTGGTGTGTAGGAGACAAACCTGCAATTGCGCTCTATCTGATTCTACGCCGTAGGTCTGCAGGCAGTGCGTACACACACTCTCACAGTTGCTTCTGTCCACACTCACATCTGAAGCATAGAAACTCATTACGACTTGTTAATTCACCTTTAACCCCAATATTCATGGAAAACATAGACATCCAGATGCACACATGTACGCGCGTAGGTGTATATTTCTGTCTACAAGTCCAGTTTATAATTGCATGAAAAAGAAAAGAAAAGAGAAGAGCCAAAGAGGTTCGGAGATGATGGCATGGCCTGGCTACCGCTCCGAACAAGTTCAGTGCAACAGCTTGGACATGTAATAACACGCGTCAGCGATATTAAAAACAAAAGCCACGCTACCGCTGCTGCCCGACTCGCTCTTTCTCAGAGTGTTTACATCACCCGGGCCGTTCTCACTCATTTAGCCATCGGGAGTCAGGAGGGGAGCTGTCACATTTTTCAGCGTGTCCTCCGAGTTCATGTAAACGCTGCACATGTTTGGAGAGCGTTGGTCAAGAAGAGGGTCCGGAAGAGGAGTTCTGCCACCGCCATCGTTACAATTTGCTTGTGCATGTGTCCTGACACAGAGCACTACATCAATCCACCCCCTTCCCAATGCGTGATCTCACAGACGCCCGTGATTGGCTGGTGATAACTGTAACACGGAGGTGAGCGTTTATGGACGGCGGCAGCATCAGCAAACCTACGATCTCCAGGCTAATCATCATGCACCTTGTCAAATCGCCACTAAGGACCCCAGAAGTGGATCTGTGAGTGCTGGACCGATGAAGACAGACGTTCTTCTTTTTTTTAAACATTCTTGACCAGTTCTGAAGATCTTGAGTTCTCGAGTGGCGCATCGACAAGGTGCACGACTAGTAACCTGGAGATCGCAGGATGGAATCCGGTTTATTGCACAGCCGTCTGTGCTGGGAGTCCACGGGAGCTAATTGGCCAAGCTCTGACCCAATACACTGACTTACCTGTCACTCACTGTGATTGACAGCCAATCATGGGCATCTGCGAGCTAATTTTTACAAGGGGGCAAATGGTGCTTTCCCTCAGAGTGTGCTAAATCGTCCCAAAAGGCGCATGGTCCTGCAGTTCGAAAATAGGCAGGTCGCTAGCATTGCATGTCACGGAGGCGGCATGTGCATATTTTCACCCTGGTCGGTGGTGGTTGTGTGATAGGGAAGGCAATACCTGATGGGTGGGAATTAGATACGAATAAATTAGGGCGAAAACCTTGTGGAATAACGCGCAGGAAGATGAACGTGATTGTAGTTTAGCCCTGATCGTTCCCTCAGTGCACCAGCACTCTGAAAGCGTTGTTCCTCATGAGTGGTGATGTTAATAAACATGATGGTGGGGTTTAATGTCCATCTTCAGTATTTTTCCAGCGAGGTTGCATTACCTTCCTCTACCTCAAAGCATTTCCTGTTACTTCCAATGCCATCTCCAGGATGTACGTGAGCACTTTGGTATTTTCATTCCAGCTCCAACAAATCTCAGTTCGGCTCATCGAATTTTTAAGAAAGGACATATTGGGGATGGGGTGGGGTGGGGTCGGGGTGTTGGTTCACCTTTATCATGCTTTTCCAGAGGGGTTGAAAGGAGTGTTTTTGTCCTGAAGATAGAAAGCCGACGACAGACTGTCGATCTGCCCTAAAGCAAACTTTGACGTTCGCCGTCCCATCCGCTTGCCAAGATGCAAAGACGATACGGTGAGCCCAGAGTGTATGCCCTGATGCGGGCAGACACGGATCCAGCCCGGCTCACATCTGAAGCACATTTAGCGCATCAGAGAGCTCATAAAACTGTAAAAGCGCAATCAGGGAGCCGCTGCTCCTCTGTGGCGTTTCAGAGTAACCGTATCTCTCCTACCAGGCATCACGGATAGACTGCGTGGCCGCAGAGGAGGATATTAAAGCCATGTGGAGGGAACCCCTAGTTTAAATAACCTGTAATGGAACCCCTTTGTGGGGGGAAAATCCCCTTTTCTATTAAGCGCACTTAATCAAACGTTGGCTAACCTGTCCTTCTGAAGCGCTCCAGTGAGTACTTCGCTTATGATGCTCACCCATCGTCCTTGTTTAGTACCCAATAAGGCCTATAATGCAATATTGGATCCATGTGGAGCGATGCTGGTTTGAATAAAACCCGTAATGGAGGCCTTCACCGAATTACAATGGAAAGGAACTTTGTCTTTATTAAGTGTACTAAACATCGAATCAAATGTTGGCTAACCGACTCCCAAACGCCTGGCAAGGAAACCCCCTGCTTTATTTCCTTCGACATGAGACAGAGCTCGCTGATTTCAATCATTTCATTCGCTGTTATTAGAGCGTTCGACAGAAATTTACACACATCCTCGCTCTGTGGTACTCAATTACACTTGAAATGAGAGACGGAAAGAAAACGTGGTTTAAATTAGCTGAACGTATTGCTAGCATAGTTATGCTAGTTGGGTTTTCAGGGGAACTTTTATTAAGGCTCTGTTTATAGTTTCATCCACAAAACAAGTTCCTGTAAATAATCCCGACTTCTCCAGCCTGTCCTTTCTCCGAAAAACCAAATGTGGCTTGTCACGTTGGCTCAAAACCGCGGCGGTTAAATGTCTGAACTCCTGACGAGGTTGTAAACAGTTACAGCTACAACCATGACTGGAGACTCGTAATTGTTCGATAAACATTTCCTCAAAGACTGATTATCTTCTGTTTAACTTCTGTTGATATGCTAGCATGTTTGAATCGTATGATTAGCCATTATTTGTGAGTTAGCTAGCAGCTGCAGTTGTAACGTTCTACAGACGTCATGACTTTCAAATCAAACTCGTATTGCTAAATGCTTCTGCTTACCTTTTTGTTTATGCTAGCTTGATTAAATGTTTTGTTACTAGCTATTGATAGACTAATAACATGATTTTAAAGCAACACGCCAAAAAACTTTGTTTTAATTTTCCAAAAATTAAAGTGCATCCTGAAAAACCCATCTCTGCTTTTAAGTTATATTATTAGACAGTAACGGCTAATTAGTGCGTCCCTGTTTCATATTATGCTTGTTTGGTGCCCAATAAAGCTTGTAATGCAATATTGAACTCATGTGGCTTGAATTAAATTCCGAGTGCATTTTCTTTAAGGTCAGGATGGCAGGTTTGTGAGGTCTGGAGGTTTTGGGCTTTCTGACGATAGTGTTAGCATCTGATGAGCCTCTGCTGAACGGTTCAGCGATCGTGTCAAAAGCAATTCGCGGAATGAGTGGACGTGTGTTTAGGCTGGTCACATTCCAAACCAGGACCTGTCCCCTTCAGTTTGCATCTGGACGTCTGAGTCCTGATTGGGAGCGGCAGTCGTTTCACAGACCGTTGGATGCTATCGGAAAACATCGTTAGACTCATAGCTGGGATGGAGGAAATGCGTGGAGGGGATAAACACACGGCTAATACTTCATCGTTTTGTTTTTATTCCAGGAATGTGATTGGATTCAGATTAAGGCGAGAGATCTACACAACCCTTTAAGAACTTGAGATTGTGATGTGAGTTATGTAAGCGCTCTTTGCTAATAAGCTCATGACTTCGCTAATAAACACAAGTTATAGTAATGATCTCATGATCTCTTCCGTTGAGGAGGAACGAGTCGCTATACAACCCTCCAGCAGCAGCAGGTTTAATTAATTCATTATTAAATTAATTAATTTTTTACAACAATGCCGTTTCTACAGAGCCCTGAAACTCAGGGTTGCCCTTTAAATACAGAACCATTTTAGAAGGCTATAACTCTTCACCATCTAAGAACCATTAGGCAGGTTCTCCAGTAACTGGTGCCACTTTATTCCCACATGAAAAAATCCTTAAAGATAATACAAAATCACCATGTTAAGGTTTTTTATGGAGGGAAGAAGTAAAGGAACATTCAGGATTTGTGGAAGTTTACAAGAATGGCGCATGCGTGTTATTGAACATCCGACAGGGGGCGTGTCAAAAATTGGCGCAGAGATTGCTATTGTCATGGACCATCAGCTGACGGACTGACGATAGACAACAATATTAATGTATTTCAGTGGATAAATTTCTTTGCTAAT
>JAQNCB010000028.1:889938-900767 GCA_030068295.1 Euristhmus nudiceps | reverse complement strand
AGTTTCAGTTTACACTTAATAAATAAATAAAAAGAATCTCCCGTTTATTGATATGTCAAAAGGGGCGAGGGGCTTGCGATCTCTGATTGTCTTGTTGCTATTTGGTTTGTTGTCAGGATCACGTGTGAATTGGATGAAGAGGTGGAGCTTTGGACCAGGAAGACTCCGTTAGATTTTGGAGATGATCTGGATTCAGGAATTGTTTCAATGATTCTTTCACACTGTGAGGCAGAATGATGATTTTTTGGAAGCGTGGTGTTCCAGCAGTCCCAGAAGGGGGGTACGTGCATGCCATTTCTTTTCCCTTCAGCTTGGTGGAGCTTTGCGCTCTGAGTACTCTTATTAAAAACGTAATCATTGCAATGTGCAGCTAGATGAAAATAATCAACATCGAGGTGAGACATGGAGCTTTGTTTGAGCCAGAATTGATGAAAGCACTTCTGTTTTCAGTTCAGGAGGTTACAGTGTCTGCACGGTTGATTGTTTTCCTGTAATGGTGCACCCCGATCGGAATTATTCCTGATTTACTTGATAAACCCCACAGTGGTCCTGAACACATCTTTGCATTAACTTTTCCACATCTTGGAACCACAGTGTGATACAAAATCCCTTTTCTTCACAAAGTAATCGCAAATCTGACACATGCAGTGCATTATGGTTAATGAAAGCACTAACGCCATATGAGTACTTTTGATTGTCAGAATGACTGACATCCGGGTGGCGAGTACCTCGATGTGAACTCGTGGTTTTTGCATGTGTGTTGCTCGTGTTTTAATGATGCAAATGTGTCCAATTAATGACCTCATAGCGCTTTAAGGAGCGAAAGTATGAGAACAGAGAGGGGGAAAACCAGCAAGGGAGAGTTTGCAGGTGCGTTGGGATCAGTCCAGAATCATCGTGGGCACATTTCTGCACTGCTGTTTCACAGCTGAATGGCGTCCAGCTGCACTATATATATATTTTAAAAAAAAACAGATTGAGAGCAAGTTTTCCTTCTACGCTTCACAGTAGAACATGGAATGTGTCCTTAGAAGAGGGAGGGGGTTGAGTTCTGCAGCCACACTGGAAGAGTATCACGTTAAGGGAGGCTAAACCGTGGGCGCGGAAACAGGACATGAAGCGATGATGTGATGAAGGGTTGTAGCTGTGTAGTAGCGGAGCAACCGTGCGTTCCATTTTTCATCATAAATCAGGTTATAAGGTTTGCATGCAGGTGTCAGAACTGGAGAAAGATGAGGTGTACAAGCACCGGGATCAAGGAGGAAACTACTGTAAATCCCTGAGGGAACTGGGAGAGATGAGAAACTCGGGAGAGGTAAGGAGAGCGCCATTAAACGAGAAGAGGAATACGAAAAGAGGAGTGCAAAGTGAACTAGAGGCCAAGGACTCGCCAAGAATTACAGATGAGACTGTCAGGGTTTCCGAGTGCGGGCATGAAAGTGACCGGCGGAGACGGCGTAGCGTGTAAACAAAGTCTTTATTCACAACTTCCGGGGACGCGGGAAATTGCGCCGGACAAACAGAGTTACAAAAAGACAAGATCCGTTGCGCGAAAAAGCAGGCATGAAAACAAAAACACGAGCATAGCAGAACTAACATTTGGCAAAATACCAAAACAAAACATGAAACTAGACGAGACAGGATCCAGTACCAGCAACCGGCAGGGTACTGGAGCACTATGGACCAGCAAACAGAAACAGGAAGTGTAGACCTCTTATAGACCGGACTAGATTAGCGCCAGGTGGGAACGTAATTAGTGGGACACCCCCGGAACAGGAGCGCAGGGAGAGTACCGCCACAACCCGCAACAGCGCCCCCAGTGGCGACACCGTGCAGAGTCATGACATGAGACAGGGTGTGAAAGATTGGGTTCGAAATAAAACCTAAATTAAAAACAGGATGCACTGATTTATAAACCTTATAAATCCATAATTTATTCACAACAAAATGACATTTTATCATTTTACAAGAATTATCAGCTTATGTTGATATGGCAGGAACACATCACAAAAAAGTTGGGACGGAGTAACGAAAGGCTGGAAAGATAAGCGGTATTCCAAAGAAACAGCTGGAAACTAATTTAGTTGATTGACAACAGGTCTATAAAATGATCGGGTATCAAAGGAACATCTTGGCAGATGTATAAAATTGTATCCAAAAAATTTCGAACAATTTCAGAACGAGGTTCCTCGATGCAAAATTACGACTACCTTGAATACCTCATCACCTACAGAACATCATATCATTTCCATGACAATTCCAAGAATCTGCAGAAATCTCTGTGTGAAAGGGACACGGATGCAAAATCAATTCTGGTCGCCTGGGATCTTCAGGCCCTCCGGCGGCACTGCATTAAAACCAGGCATGAGTCAGTCACGGGTATCACTGCACGGGCTCAGGAACACGTCCGTATATCACTGTCTAAACTCAGGAGCTAGAAGGAACATGGCTCTAAATGAACAAGTAGAACGAGAAGATTCTGGAAAATCGTAGACTAAAGGAAGCAGAAGCCTGAGATTACCTGCCTGAGGTTCTTGTGGAACTGTTGGGTGGTTGAGGTTGGCGGCGGCTGATGGAGGAAACAGAACTAAGAAACCTTTTGAAAAACTACAAATTATGAGAACCCAGAATTTTGCCAGTTGGTGCAATTTGTTACAATTTGGAGAACTGAAAGGACTCAGGAAGCAGAAGAACGGGGAACTGGGAGACTTGGGCATGGAAGAGCACTGGAGGAGCTTGAAGACATGAACATGCAGAATGAAGAATAACTGGAAAACTCTGGGAACTGGTCAGACTCTGTGAATCCTTTAAAAATAATCCTGGATCCAGAATTTGGTCCGGATCATCTCCAGAATCAAGTTTTCAATGTCTGAAGCTTTGTCTCGGCTAGAAAACTCATAAAAATACACAAAGTAATCACCGGTGAAACAGAACCTTCATGGCGGACGTCGTAAGAACTCTCGGAACCTAGAAGTCGAAGAACATTCATGCTGAAGCGACATGATAGGAATCGATGATGTAGTTGAAAACTTGGTAAGGTCGGAATTTTGGAACCGGGAACTAGGAACCTGTAGGAACCGAGGTTAGTATGAATGACATGACGGATTGCAGCAGATCTCTGGATTCCATCCCGACTCCGCTGAACTGGACGCTCGGTCTAAAATCCAGGTGGTGTTATTCAGAGAGAGGTTTTCTACAGTGACATGCAGCAGGAATTGCAGTAAAGGGACGTTTTTACTCAGCATGTGAAATAAAACAGAGATGGAAAGCTCCTCGTACTTAACGCCAAACACAAACACACTTCTGCGTTTAAGGGAAGCACGGCTCCGCAGGACGTTCAGCAAACATCGGGAATATTCGAACAACACGGATCCAATCCAAACCCGATAAAGTGGGTTGGAACCAGAAGAGTGTTTCACTTCGCTCTCTTTCACTCTCTCACATGCCTTCCCTCCGTCTCTAGCTTTCTCTCTCTTGCTCTGTCTTTCACTCTCTCTACCTCTCTCACCCCTTCTCTCTCTCACTCTAGCCTTCTCTCTCACACCTCTTCTCTCTCTCTCTGTCTCTCTCTCTCTCTCTCTCACCCCTTCTCTCTCTCTCTAGCCTTCTCTCTCACACCTATTCTTTCTCTCTCTGTCTTTCTCTGTCTCTCTCTCTCTCACCCCTTCTCACTCTCTCTCTCTCTCTAGCCTTCTCTCTCACACCTCTTCCCTCTGTCTCTCTCTCTCTAGCCTTCTCTCTCACACTTCTCTCTCTCTCTCTCTCTCTCTCTGTCTCTCTCTCTGTCTGTCTCTCTCTTTCTCTCTCACACTTCTCTCTCTCTCTCTCTCTCTCTGTCTTTCTCTGTCTCTCTCTCTCTCTCACCCCTTCTCTCTCACACGCCTCTTCTCTCTCTCTCTCTCTCTGTCTTTCTCTGTCTCTCTCTCTCTCTCTCACCCTTCTCTCTCTCTCTCTAGCCTTCTCTCTATCACACCTCTTCTCTGTCTCTCTCTCTCTCCTCTCTATCTCTCTCTCTCTCTCACACACACCTCCTCTCTCTCTCTCTCTCTCTCTCTCTCTGTCTCTCTCTCTCCCTCTCCCTCCCCTCCTCTCTCCAGTCCAAAGCCAACATCGTAACAGTCTGAATGTCCTCTGTTATCCAAAGTACTCCAATGTTTTAGGTTTTACATTTTGACACATTTTATTGATGTTGTGTTAGAATATCGGAATATTTCCTCAGCTGGGATTTCGGGAATCTTGTTTGAGAAACACCGTCTGACAGAAGAATGTGATGAACGCTATTGATGGACGCCAGAATATCATTGTTTTCTCTCTCTGAGCTTCATCACGTTGCGTGTGTTGTGTTTTTATATTTATCATCCCAGCGCACGTCTCACTTTGTATAATCTTCTCGGCGAGATAATGCTACGCTTTCACCTGCGCGTCTGTAGTGCTTCATATGTCTTGGTATGTTCATGATGGTTCGAACCCCCCAGTGTTCTCGAGCTGTTGTTCAGACTCAGTGATGGTTGTCTCAAAAATCTCATCGCATGATTTCACCACGGGATTTGTGCGAAGGGTGAAGAGGAACCTAGCAACTTAGTTCCTCACTTAACCGATGCAGAGGAATCAGGAACTCCTGTAACTGTGAAGAGTGACAGCATCTGTGAAGAACAATCCTAGGAACCAGACTGCTATTGGGAGAAAGAAAACTCGTATTACTACGAAATTGAAATGAGTAAACGAAGGAACCTTAACGGAGATAACGAAGTGATGAAGATCTCCAACACACACAAAACCTGGAAGATCCTCAGTACTGTAGATTGAGCTAAAGAGCAAAATAAACCAGGAACTACAAGAACACCGTGAGGAACCAGAACTTTGAGCAGTACAAAATCTACGGGAAGACGGCCAAAAGGTAGACTCTGACCTTCTGGTGTGGGGGTTCAATAGAGCAGCATGGTGGTGCAATAATTAGCATGTGTGCCTCATAGCAAGAAGGTCCTGGGTTTGAGTCCCAGGCACCCTGCAGCCAATCCTGCGTGGAGTTTACATATTCTCCACATGGTTTCCTCCGACATGCACTTTAGGCTAAATGGTTGTTCCAGATTGCCTCTATGTGTGAGTCGAAGTGTGAATAGTTCTGTGTGTGTTTGTTGATCCTGATCCATATACCCCACTTTCACCCAGAGTCGGCTGTGATAGACTCCAGCCTCTCTGTGAGTCTAGTAGAATTAAGTGGAAATATGAGAACTGTAACAAAATATCCAGAAGCTAGGAAAGGACAAAGACATCTGATAAACAGATGGACTGATGGATGAGAAGGACAATGTACTGGAGAAGGAAGGTACTTGATGCAACAACAACAACGAGGAAGCGATAAGGAACTACAAAGGATATCAGGAACTGTGTGACCCATGGAAATATTAGGAATGAGGAGAACAGAAATGCATCTGAGAAGAGGAGAACTTTGGAGGAACATGGAAAGCTTTGGAGGAACATGAGGAACATGGAGAACTTTGGAAGTGTGGAAATTATCAGTAGTTCTGTGGAGACTAAACGAGGATGACGTAAGAAGAGATGAGGACTGGTGGTACCTGGAGAAGCCATGTTAATATTCGGAACTATTGGCGGCCACAAGCACGAGAGGAACTTTGAAACTGTGGAATGAGCAGGAACTAAAAGCTCTGTCAAGGAAACTGCAGAATGATGAAGATCTTTAGGAGGAAAATTGTTGAAATGTTGAGGATGAACCAGCAGAACCATTGAGAACTCTGATGGGAGAAGACTGAAGCCACAGAACTGTTGGCAAATACTCCTCAAAGAATTATGGATAACTGTGATAAGGGGAATTATGAGAGTAGTACCAGGAACTAATAAGAACTGCAGGGTGTAAGAAAGAAAAATTGGTTTGGTTTCATCTGCATGCCCAGGACATGCATCCAGTGGCTGGCTCGTCCTGAGTCAGGGGGACGTGGAGCTGCCCCCCAAGGTGGGTCTGCCTTGAGGCCATTGCTCCCATGTTCCCTCTGACCCAGAGGGTTGGTACCTGCTAGGGTGTCAGCTATGATTAAATCGTACTCTCAGGCCAGGCAGGGGTCTTCAGCCTTGGGCGGCGGCATGCCTACTTACACTCATGACGAAAGTGTTGGCGCCAGGAAGAGCATCCGGCCATAAAACCCCCAGCTTCAACATAGTCATGGTAGTTGTAGACAGCAAGTTCGGGCTACCACTTGACCGTCCAACCCCTTCGCTAGGGGAAGAAAGGACTCTAAAATGATGATGATGATGATGATGATGATGATGATGATAAATCATCTGCATGCCGGGGCATAAAGCGACAAGTGTAAGATGAAAGAAAACAAGTGCACCATCACATGACAAAAACACAAAAAGGTTCCGGAAGGGGCGGAGCATCACCCAGATGCGGGCGTGAGATAGAGAAACCTGCTCAACAAAGACCCATGAAAGTACTGCGGCTGCTGGTCGGGTTCTGATTCAGGTCCCGTGTTCTGTTCATGACTCAGAGCTGAAGAGAGTGTGTGTTTCTTTCCTCTGAATTTCCCCTTCGGTGGGAAACGCTGACTCTTTAGAGATACTACGGTTTTTACGAGCTGGTGTTAAAGCGTCCAAAGTGACCACAAGCGTTTCCTGTTCGAGGTTCTTCGGAGCGTTAGCCAATCGTATGAGCTCAGCGTTGGGAAAGTTCTGGTAACTCGTCGTGGTTTAAGGGATTTCCCCGAGATTTACTACCAAATTGTGACCACTTCACCTTTTTTTTTTTCTTCAGGAATGACACAAATTAAAATCACACCACTGAATAGTTTCACTTCTCTCATTGTTTATCTGTGTCGTGGAACGGAACTCATCGAATCACCCTGAAGGGCTTTATTCTAATGTTTATTTTTAAATGGCTTTGTTTTTTTTTGTGGAATTTGTTTCACTAAAGTTCTGTTCATCATTTCTGTTAAACAGTAGAAGGTCCGGGTATATCAGTCACTTTGGGAGAGGTGTGGCTTCTGTGCCTATCTGAGACATTGAAGGAGGCGTGGCCTTTGTATCAGTTGCAATGAAATGGGTGTGGCTTTAATGTCTACCTGTAGCAATGAGTATCGGTCTCTTTAAAAGAGGTGTGGCTTCTGTAAGAGGCTTGGTCTCTGTGTCTCATTGGCTGAAAAAAGAGGTGTGGCTTCTGAATCTACCTGTAACACTAAAGAAGGCATGGCCTTTGTATAATCTAAGAAATGGGTGTGTCTTTGACATATCTTGCAGTGAAAGAGGTGTGGCCTCTATCTCAATCTCTTAAAAAGAGGTGTGGCTTTTGGCCTTTCGAACAGTAATGGAGGTGTGGTTTGTCATGTGAAGGAGGCGTGGCCTATATCAGTCACTGTCAATGATGGCATAACTTGAAGTAAAGGAGGCGTGGCTTTATAGCAGTCCGTCACAGTCCAGGAGGTGTGGCTTCAGTGTCTGTGATGAACTGTGAAGGTGTGGCCTATGATTCTGTGGCCATGAAAGAGGCGTTGTTTTTGTTTATGTTATTAACCGTGCAAGAGGAATAGTGACGGCGTGTAAAGGAGGAGGTCTGGTGTACTTGTCAGTCCCAGTGAAAAGGGGTGTGGCTTCCCAACCATACTATCATCTGTTAAAAAATTAATCAAACCAAATTGAAAGCTTTCGTGGACGTGTTGCGCAAGTGTTTTTTTTTTATCCGTTTTCTTTAGATTTGTGACAGAAACCAGAAAATGGGAACAAAGTTTCACTTTGTCTCCGCAATGCTGAGCTTCGAACCTTCTTTCATCAGTTTCATCAAAACACACGACACCGTAATCCCCAACAAACCAGTTTTACACATACACTCGCTTTCTCTCTCACTCGCTCACTCTCTCTCACACACACTCTCTCTCTCTCTCTCTCTCTCTCTCTCTCACTCGCTCTCTCATTCTCTCACTCGCGCTCCCTCTCTCTCTCAGACTCGCTCTCTCACTGTCTGTCACGCTCGCTCTCTGTCACACTTGCTCCTCTTGCTCACTCTCTCTCTCTCTCTCTCTCTCTCTCTCTCACACACACACACACACACACACACACACACACACTCAATCTCTCTCGTTCATGCTCTCTCCCTCGCACTCCCTCTCTCACTATCGCTCTCTCACACTCACTCTCTCTCTCACACACACACACACACACACTCACTCTCTCACATACACTCTCGCTCATGCTCTCTGCCTCTCTCACTCGTGCTCCCCCACTCTCTCGCTCACTATCTCTCTCTCACACTCGCGCTCTCACTCTCTATCACACTTGCTCTCTGTCACACTTGCTCCTCTCGCTCACTCTTTTTCTCTCTCACACACACACACACACACTCACCTCACTCTCCCTCCCTCTCACTCATGCTCTCTCCCTCTTTCACTCATGCTCTCTCTCACACTCGCTGTCTCACTCTCTGTCACACTTGCTCCTCTCGCTCACTCTCTTTCTCTCTCACACACACACACACACTCACCTCACTCTCCCTCTCTCTCTCTCTCACTCATGCTCTCTCCCTCTTTCACTCATGCTCTCTCTCCCTCTCTCTCTCACACTCGCTGTCTCACTCTCTGTCACACTCGCTCTCTGTCATACTTGTTCCTCTCGCTCTCTCTCACACTCGCACTCTCTCTCTCTCTTATACACACACACAATCGCTCTCTCACTCTCTGTCACACTCGCTCTCTGTCATACGTGCTCCTCTCGCGCTCTCTCACACTCGCGCTATCTCTCTCTCACACACACACACACACACACACACTCTCCCTCTCTCGCTCATGCTCTCTCCCTCTCTCACTCTGTCACACTTGCTCCTCTCGCTCACTCTCTTTCTCTCTCACACACACACACACACACTCACCTCACTCTCCCTCTCTCTCTCTCACTCATGCTCTCTCCCTCTCTCACTCATGCTCTCTCTCACACTCGCTGTCTCACTGTCTGTCACACTTGCTCCTCTCGCTCACTCTCTTTCTCTCACACACACACACACACTCTCCCTCTCTCGCTCATGCTCTCTCCCTCTCTCACTCATGCTCTCTCCCTCTCTCACTCTGTCACATTCGCTCTCTATCATACTTGCTCCTCTTGCTCTCTCTCACACTCGCGTGCTCTCTCTCTGTCACTCGCTTACTCTATTTCTCTCTGCTGTCTTTATATTTCTTTTTCTTTCTGCTGTCTTTCTCTTTTTTCTCTCTCGCTCACTCTCGCTGTCTGTCTCCCTTTCTTTTTATCCATGCATTTTACTGCCACTATGACATGGTCCATTTCTGCAGGAATGGCGTTGACGCTACACAGGAACTCCTCTCATCCTGTTGGGCTGCGTTTCAAACGCTCGTCTTCCCTCCCTGTATTTTTTTCTTTCCAAGAAGCCGGACATAGTTAATATACATTATCTCCCTCATCCATCATGACATCATTCCGGTGCAGGACGCAGAGAGATGGTGCAGGTGGAGACGAGGATGCGGATGATGGATTGTCCTCAGTTTCGCTAAATAAACAGACATTAAGAACGCTAACTGGTGTTGTTTATTAGCGGGACGTCTCCAGCAGGCTAACGGTCCCGCGGGTAGTTCTGCGTTTCTGGGTTTTCTTTCTTTGAGTTTTGCCGTGTTCTTTGTTCAAACGTGAGGACATGATTAAGTTGACAGCGCGTTTCTTTGTACTGGATTGCGCTCGCTTCCTTTTGCCAAGCGCTCATTAGCCATAACAATGCGTTTTGAGTCATTCCTTTTTTATTGTTTCCAATTTTTTTATGACTTTGAAAGTCCCTAAATCTCTGCCGGGTTTGGAATGAAGGGCATTCGCCAGAAATGAGTCCGAGCCCAGCCCGGAGCGCTGATCTTGGGAACGATTTGCTCTCAGTGTTCCACTCCCTGTCTCTCTGCTCCACCAGCTAAAGCTCACAGATTACCACCACCGCGTTCCTTTTCCCTCAAATTACACCGAACCACAACTCCACGGACGATGCGATGGAATGTCGTGTCAAAAGATATCGGCACCGTGTTTCTGTGCAGAACTTGTTTGTGTGGGTTACGGTCAATGATTCACACTAACAACGAGCAGGTCGTTTGTCTGCGCCGGGGGACGTTTGCCTTTCATGTGCGTGACCTGAACAGGGTTGACTGGGGCTGGTGGCGTAGCGGTTAGAGCGCTGGGCTCATGATCAGGAGGTCGTGGGTTCGATTCTCTGTGAAACCCTCGGACCCCTGGGCAAGGTCTTAACTTTCCCTCTGTCCACCCAGCAGTATAAATGGGAAGCCAGTGATGGACCAGCGTCCCATCCAGGAGGAGTTGAACTCACGCTACAGAACCCGGCACTGATGAGCCTCTGGGCTCGGGTGTGAAAGCCCACAGGCTTTACCTGGACAGTGTTGTTTTTTCTTCAACAAATATTACACTATTTAAAGATAAATTACACACAAAGTAATCAGGGCGGGTCAGTGTGAAAATTGGTTGATTTGATTTATATGCCACATACTTGGCTTTGTACCAGAATCATAGCTACCTGGAAAAGTAATGTACCCTTCCTGACAGACAGTATTTTTTTCATGTCTCTCAAAAAAAACATAAAAAAAAAAAATATATATATACATGAACTAACAGCAGAACGGAAATACAGATTGAAGGAGAAACCGAAAACGTTTGGTCACATTTTTCCTTTTAGATTGTTTACATAGAAATATTCCTATAAGCCAGTGCTTCTCAAATAGTGCCCCCCCCATATGATGCCAGGGGGGACGCGTGTGATCCTGGGGAACATGCTTTTTTTGCCATACTGTACTAGAATTAAGTGTAATTGCACCTCCACTACACTA
>JAQNCB010000028.1:763632-773267 GCA_030068295.1 Euristhmus nudiceps | reverse complement strand
TATATATACAGTATATACTTAAAAACAATGCTAAAAATATTACAACTTATGAATAGAGGTTATATTTTCATACAAATTATTATTGAAAACTACACACATATATAAGTAAATAAAATTATGTATTACTTTTATCATTAGTTAGATACAAATTTATATATCAATAATTATTAATAGAAAATATTTCATGTAAATGTTTTTAAAATGATTTTTAACATTCATTGTTATTAAAAATCAACATCCAAAATGTTAACATTTTATTTTTTGTGCATGCTCTTAGCTTAAGTTCACATGTAGCACACAGTCACATGACTTTTCATTTGTATATCGATGAATATAAATCTTTATAGACTAACATAATAAAATACATACATTCATTTATTTTCTAAGCTACTTAATCCTAATTACGATCGCGGAGAGGCTGGAGCCCATCTTAGCCAACTGTGGGCGAGTGCAGAGTACACCCTGGACAGCTCGCCAGGCCATCGCAGGGCGAATAAAATGCATATTTTTATTAATATATATTTTTACTAATAAAATTTAAATATTAGGTATAGTTTTGCATAAATTTGCATACAATCCACATGTGCACCACAATAAATTAAACTTGAATGCATACAAACCTGTCAGATGAATATAGTTTTATAAATTCTATTGGACACCTCATTTTCTACACACATTTAAATTTCAAACGAGGCATCCTCATATAATATATTCAAAGTTTGACTGATCTGGATAAAATTTACATAAATTTACATTTTACAAAAGCATGTGTGACTTTGTTTGGATATGAAACTGTTAAAAAACTTCTAGGCAACATTATTTACAGATTTTATTACTATAAAATGTTTTAAAAGAAAACAATATATGTATATATATATTAAGACTTGATTATTAAAGCTATATTTTAAATTTATATGCATTCATAAAATTAGGTAGATGTGTATCAACTTCAATCAATTATGATATTGCAGTTTTCATTGTAAAAGTTATATTTATAACTTAAATATGTATAAATTGTTATTGTAAACTTTATTAATATATAACTGTTATATTGCTACGAGATACATATGTAAACATTTAATTTATTCGATCACTGTTGTGCATATTATTAGCATAAATTTACATATTGGGCACTTACATGTGACATTTTTTGTGTTATTTTGATGCATATAAACATTCGTAGTAAAATGATCAAACATCAATCTGTTTTAAAAAAATATATTTTATTAATTGTTTGATTTAAAGGGAAGTATTTTGCATTGCATTCATTTACATAAAATGCACTTATACGTGACTTGTTTGCACTTGAAAACGTCTTGATGTGTACAGGTTTATATTTGATTTCCGACTATCAAGCAGATCTGACATCATCGTTATATTAATGCAACATCACTACTAGGCTGCCGTTAGTAGAACCATGATTGTTGTGGTCAATATATTTATATCTGACGTATTTAAAGTTAATCTATTTAAATTTGTTTGCTTTAACTTTACTCATGTGTTTTTTTCCCTGTCAGTCGACCATTAAAATGTACAAATGAAGACAAAATACTTGATAGCTGAAATCAGTTGGAGCAAATAAAGTTTATCTACACCAGCGAAGGCTGTGTAAATACAATAAAGCAAAACATGAATGACTCAATAGTAAAATTTATGGGCTGCTGCTAAGCTTGCTTAATTCCGTAATATTGAGTTTCATAGTTTTGTCTGTTGTCCAGCACATTAGCGCACGGACTGAGCATGAACAGACTCCCGGCCTGCTTTAATTCGATTGCCCTCGACCACGGAGACGTCCTGAAGCTGATACAGGGTTTTTTGTTTGTTTGGTTTTTTTAAATGAAACTCACTAACCTTTTTTATTTCAGTTCTTTCACAGTAACACACGTTTCTTTTTTGAAAAAGTTCCCTGATACATGTTATTTGTAGTTTGGCCATACGAGATGTAATCAATCGGGGGAAAATGTGTTTTGTGCAAATGAAGCTGAAAACACAAGCAGAAAATATTAACCACATGACATGCTATCTCAGTTCCAAAAGCAAAAAGGCCTTTTATAGAGATGGGAGCATGTGAGAAGTAGCAGGTGGTTTTTATAACGAATCTATTTTTAGAGACGGATCCGGTTTCTGTCCTGTATTCAATAATTTTCTCGTTAGCTACACTTTTCTGTCTTTCTTCTTGTGTGTTGTGAAAACAGAGAGAACTACCCCCCCCCCCCCGCGCTCCCAACTGCTTCCCACTGGACCTGACCATGCCACTCTGAAAATGACGTACCGGTACATGAACCGATCTGCTGTTTGTACCTGACTACCTCTGTTGCTATGGCGATATGGTAACGACTGTAGTCCACTCAACAAGTACTGCATACTAAATTGTATCGGTTTAAGTTACCTCTGTACCCATCCTATAGTGTGTTTTTATGGGATGCAGAAGTGACCAAATTAGTGGAAAAAACACTCTTGTTTTAAAGATTACAAGATGGTCGGGGTTTGACCCTTCAAGGTCACTCAAGCGCAGAGGTAATACGTCCATATATCGTTTCCTGTTAGTGTTTCATCATGTCGTCATATCTATCAGCATTTATTTCAAAGTTATAAGCGCTCAAAATCCTATGACCTTGACTTTCGCTTTTCAAGGTCAAAAGTGATTATGTTGTTTGAGGCATGTATATTGTTTCCTATCAGTCCAGTGTTGTATCTATGGGTCTGTATCACCCTGTTTTACGAGATATAAGCAATTTTATTTTTACATGAGAAATCTATCTCCAAACCTTTGTGACCTTGCTCTGACCTTGAACTTTGGCCTAGACATTTCAAAATCAAATGACCTCTGGGAGTCAGGTAAGGGAGTGTCCCCACCAAGTCTGGAAAAAAATCCGCGCATTTGTGCGGTCAGGATTCTGTTCCTAGAAAAACTGATGGACAAACGTACACCAGTGATTTTCATCCCGTTGCTCAAACGCAGTTCCACAAGGAACTAAGTACAGTATTTAAGACAGGATGCAGAAAAGGAGTCACAGATTTGTTTTATTTGCCACTTTGTCTCCTGCTTGTGGGAAGGTAGCTTTACAAGTGAAGCTTCATTCTAAGCTAGCTTTACAATGAAAAATTCTGAGGCTAAAAAAGGCTAAATAAATGTCAGCTTATTCAATACGCTTAACTCTCTCCCTCCCTCACTCACTCCCTCTCTCTCTCGCTCTCTTTCTCTCCCTCTCCCTCTTTCTCTTTCTTTTTTGTGATCTCTCTGTCTCTACTGACCCTTTAAAGTCCAGTCCAAACATCACTCTGAGTATCTGACCTTCAGGAAAACGCCCACCGGTCATCATTAAAAAATAATAAAACAAACCCTGAGCGGCATTTGGCCGCGGCTCGCTCCGCTGTGGTCCAGAAGAAAGCTCTGCGGAGAGATATGAAACACTCTCTTGACCTCTTCCTTGTCCAGTGACAAATGTTTTTATCTCAGCCAAGTGAAGAAGCCAAGGACGAGTTCAGTGCAGAAACATCTCAAAAACCCTTAAAACAATAGTTTATATCAGATCTACGCTCAGCCGAGACGGACAAACAGATTTTCTTCTCAAATAACTCCACTCTGACAAAAGCATTCATTCTACACCTTCATTTTTCATTCGAGAAACAAAACTGTGAGAAATGCGTGAAAGTGAATGAGTTACATTCAGCTTCGCTACTAACTTACGCGTTCCACAGCTAGCAAAGACGCGAGGACACTAACATAGAGGATGTTAAATGGGGCAACAAAAAAAAATTCAAGTTGAAAAAAATAACTCGCTTAATCTTGTAGAGACATCCGTTATTGATGCTAAGTGTGTTTGATATGTCGTGTTATATGTTGTATGTTTGATATGTTGTATATAAATATTAAACCACTGAAAAAATGAAAAACAAGTTTATACTGAAAGTATAATTAATGAGATTCTGTTTGCTAGAACATGTCAGACTTATTTTAGCTAATTCTATAAGTATTAGCACCCTGTGCGTGGAAGCTATAAAGATGGGGGGGGGAGATTCGTTTTAAATGTATATATATATATATATATATATATATACAGTCATCCCTTCCTATATCACGCTTCAGATTCTGCGGCTTCAGTGCATCGCGGATTTTTTTACATTTTCATTGAAAAAAATATGGAAAAAAGTTTAGGAAACTGCTGCGAGGGATCGTTACTGACAAGAGTCAAGGCGTTTCTAACACTTTATTTGCATCTATTGTCACGACACCGCACGGCGTCGCCACTAGAGGCGCTGTGGCAGTACTCTTCTTTATGGGTTCCTGTAGGCTATGGACGTGCCCTGCCGTTCACCCTCCACACCTGTGGTCCATTAGACCGGTTTAACCCATTTCCTGTGGCCGGATCATTGTTTTTTTTTTCCTGTTCCTGTAGCTGTTATTGTTTCCTGTTCCTGTTCCTGTAGCTGTTACTGTTTCCTGTTCCTGTTCCTGTTTGTTCCTGATCCAGTTTGTTTATGTTTTTAGCTCCTGCCAATAGATTCGGTTCCGTTCCTAGATTTATATGTTCTGTTCCTGCCGATCGTTTAGATGTGATCTCTGTTCCGTTTATGTTTAATGTTTTTGTTTCACATTATTATAAATAAATATCACCCGTTTACACTCTACGCCATCTCCCACTTGGTCAGCGTGTAGATACTCTGCCATCCCCGTGACATCTATGGACAATTACACGTATGTGTTTTATATTATTTATACTTTATTTAAATTGTATTTACATCTTATGTGTTGTTTTTGAATATTTAATTGTTATTATAAGCATGTAAATCGTTGAATATATATTTATTGATATTATATACACATATACATGTATGTATACGTCAGTCAGGGGGGTCGATCCTACTTCGTGGAAATTCGGTCTTCGCGGAGGGTCTTGACCCCCTTTTAACCATGAAAAAGTATGGGATGCCTGTATAAATATATATGTGTAAATATATATATATTTTTTCCACATATTTACACATTTGTAGACTTTATACATGTATACAGTCATCTATAGACACATATATCGGAGATTGAGTGATTGTTAAAGGTGCATGATATACACAGGGTAAGAGGTAGAGCTTTAATTATAAGGTTCATTGAGCTAAAATGTTATGATGTCCGAGACATGCTCT
This sequence comes from Euristhmus nudiceps, assembly GCA_030068295.1. Taxonomy (NCBI): domain Eukaryota; kingdom Metazoa; phylum Chordata; class Actinopteri; order Siluriformes; family Plotosidae; genus Euristhmus; species Euristhmus nudiceps. The sequence goes on along the minus strand of JAQNCB010000028.1, from coordinate 768,125 downwards.
GATCATGGGTATTGCACTTGAATTGCACTTGTAGCATTAAACACGAGTATTGAACTTAGTATTATTGTACTGTCCAGGAATCCAAGATGGTCTGAATGGTGGTTATTCGGTCAGTGTCTGTGATGGTGGTGGTGGTGGTGGTGATGGTGGGGTTACTCATTTAACAGCTTGTGGGTAAAAGCTGTCGAGTCTGTTAGTTTTTGTTCTTAGTGTCCTGTACCTTTTTCTGGAGGGGAGAGGGGGGGAAAGGGGGTGACTGGGGTGTCTGGGGTCTCTGATGATTCCGCTGGCTCTCCTCTGTAGTCTGTCAGTGTAAATGTCACTGAGGGGGGTAGTGAAGATCCAATGACCCACTCTGCCGACCTCACTACCCACTGCAATGTCTTCCTGTCCTCTGTAGTACAGTTACTAAACCACACTGTACAGCAGTAGGTCAGGAGGCTCTCGATGGCAGAGCGGTAAAAGTTTGTCTGTACGGATCGGGGTAAATGGACTTGTCGGAGCTTTCTGAGGAGGTACATCCTTTCTTGTGCTTTCCTCATCTGGTGGGAGATGTTTGTGGTCCAGGTGAGGTCAGCAGAGATGTGGACTCCAAGAAACTTGAAGCACTCCACCGTCTCTACCTCCTCTCCATTGATGTAGAGGGCAGAGTGTTCAGTTTATTTGGTTCTTCTAAAGCCCAGTGTCATCTCATTGGTTTTGGATGTGTTTAATTCTCAGTTGTTGTCATCGCATCATCGCCGCAGATGCTGGACCTCCTTCCTGTAGGCTGGCATGTTATCTGTTATCAAACGAATGATGGTGGTGTTGTCTGCAAATTTGACGATGGTGCTGCTGGTGTGAGAGCGGAACAGTCGTGTGTGAAGAGAGAGAAGAGGAGGGGGCTAAAAACACACCCCTGTGGTGTTCCACTGTTCAGAATGAGAGTGGAGGAGATATGTTCTCCTATCCTGACGTTCTGAGGTCTGTTGCTGAGAAAGTCTAGTATCCAGGTGCACAGTGAGCTTCCTAGTCCCAGATTTCCCAATTTGTGAACTAGTTTATGTGGTTAAAATGTGTTAAAAGCGGAGCTGAAGTCTACAAACAGTATCCTCATATAGGAGTTGCTGCTGTCCAGGTGTGTGAGGATTGTGTGAAGGGCTGTATTGATGGAATCCTTTGTTGACCTGTTTGCTTTGTATGCAAACTGATGTGGATCGAGATCAGCAGGGATGGCAGCCTTAATGAGAGACAATATGAGTCTTTCGAAACATTTTATTGATGATGGGGGTCAGGGCAACTGGGCGGTAGTCATTTAAGCAGCTTGCTGTGCTTTGCTTAGGCACTGGAATGATGGTAGCTGTTTTGAGGCAGGTGGGAACAACACATTGCAGTAGCGAGAGGTTAAAGATGGTTGTGAAGACCCCTGCTAGTTGATCAGCACAGTCGCTAAGTACCCTTCCTGTTACTCCATCTGGACCAGTAGCTTTCGTCACGTTGACTCTGCACGTAAAGGCTCTGTCCTGATGATGCTGCACCTTGCAGTCAGTGAGTGTCTTGATCACCATGTTCCTGGTGCTGTTTTCCTCAAAGTTTTCTTGATGAGTTATTTAATTTTGTGCTTTGCTTTTTTGATACCTGTTCTCAGGGGCCGGCGTGCATCCTGGTCTCCTGACTTGAAGGCATCATTATGTGCTCTGAGTGGAGTGTGCACCTCGCCGTTACTCCATGGTTTCTGGTTCTGGAACACTTTTACAGTCCTTGTTGTGGTCACGTTATCGGTGCAGTAGTTTATGTAGGAGAGCACATCTGATGTGTGACAGTCCAGGTCTGCTTCTTCTCGGAATGTTTCCCAGTCTGTAGAGTAAAAACAATCCTGTAGAGCTGCAGTGGCTTCCTCAGTCAGCACCTGGACTGTTTTAACTGCTGGTTTTTGGCTACACATTTTTGGTTTGAAAGCAGGAATCAGTGACGGAGAGAGAGAGATGGTCTGAGAGTCCGAGATGTGGCAGGAGGATGGCTTTATAGGCATGGGATGTTATTGTAGACCTGGTCCAGTGTGTTTTTTTTCCTTGTCGGAAGGCTCACATTTTTTTTAGAAACCGGGCAGGACAGACTTCAGTTTTGCATGATTAAAATCTCCTGCCGCCCTGCACATGCTCCCCTGCACATGCACATGCAAAGATTACGAGGCGTGTGCTAAGTATTAGTCGCTAGCGTTGGCTAATAATCCTAATTATCCTAATGGCTTAATCCTAATTAGGGTGGGTTGCGGGGAGGCTGGTGCCCATCTCAGCCGACTCTGAGCAATAACAGAGTAGACCCTAGATCAGGCCATCGCAGGGCACTTAGGTATTTGATGTGAATTTTTTTTTGTTGTTGTTAAGTTCTAAATAACGGAAATCTCCTCTGTTTTAGTTTCTTAAAATAAAACTTCAGTGTAAAGCTTATTTGCAAACCTGCACATGCTAGTCAAGCTCGGACATTAGCGGAGGTGAAGAGGATGTTCATGTTCCGGAAAAAGGTTTAAAAAGTCATGCTAAGTGTCGTTTAAGAGAATTATTTTTTTCTCCTATTTAAATGTCCTTTTCTTTGTTTAAGGCTGCTATAAAGATTACGAGCAGGTTTTTACCCTGGATTAGCCGCTAGCTATGAGCTGACAAAGAAACGTAGGTTAGGAAGAAGGAGTTCATAAAAAGGTTTTTCAAAAATGTAGGGGTTGATGAAATTTGCAGAAAGTTTTACAGGGACTTTTTGTGTTTGAACTCACCAGCTCACACTTTTCCATAAAACCCCCCAAAAAACGCCGTAGGTGTGAAAACTCCTGACGCCGAGAGGAAAGAAGGGCGAAAAAGTTCACAAGCTGCTCAACACTTGAGCCCTGAACCTCCACTTTATGATATTCTATATAAAATAAAACCGTGTGTGTGTGTGTGTGTGTGTGTGTGTGTGTGTGTGTGTGTGTGTGTTTGGGGTTCATCAGAGACCATCCGGATGAACATTGCAGCTGCTGTTGGGAAAATCCTGCAGCGTTTCCTCCGCACAAGGCTTTTCTGGGTGCTGCTCTTTAATCTGCTGCTGATTTAAAGCGCGATGACGGATGCCGCGTCGCACTTTCTATGTTCCGTGTGTTTAATATTTCATGCCAAGGCATTATGAAACGTTAAAAATGAAACACTCTTTCTGAGAATGAGCGGGGACTCAGAGGTCTCAACAGAATTAGCGCTAACGCCGCAAACGACAATGAAACAGTTCCAGACAGTTTTTTTTTCTTTTAGAAATCTCCCTTTATAGGATTATTCACACAGATGTGATATTTAACCAATGACCTCAAATTGACATGAAGTGATTTCTTTTGGTGCTAATTCTAATTAGTGCTAATAATATATATACTCATGCTAAATGTGATCGATTCTTAAAAAGATTTAGAGTTTATAATTTTAATAAAAACAGCAGAAATACTTTCCACATGTCCTTTAGTTTTATTCTCAAGCTTTTTCATTTTGTCTGTCCGAGCTGATTTAGGCTAATCGTGTTATTATGCTAATTACCCTCCCCTTGTTTTAAACGACCCAACGTCAGAGTTGCTTGTTGTTGTTGTTTTTTTTAAAAGTGATGGATGTGAAACACTTTTCCTTCAATTTAGTCTTCTTTTATTCCACTTTTCACCTCCAAACTGCACATTTAATTGTTTTTGTACTGATTAGCCGTAACATATGGTCATGCTAATCATTTTTCCTTTGAAAGGTTTTAGAAACGCGGCTCTAACGAGAACAGTATGAAGACAATGTACATGACCTTTATTTTCTCCTGGAGGATTTCTATTTCCTCCATTTACTGCTTCCAAAAAGATTTATTTAATTGTTGCGGAACCAATTTATGCTAATCATGTTATTACGCTAATGATGCTACGCTCTGTGTTTACAGTACTGAAACCCAGCATCGTCAGTGTGAAGGATATCAAAACACTCGTTCTGTAAAAATGCGCTTCGACTGTTTCCTTTTTTTCAACCACTTCAAGGTCCATTTAATTGTTTTGGTAATGATTAGCGCTAGCATTTTCATGCTAACTAATCATTTAGATTGAAATACGGACGAGAACGCTTTGATACGCGTAATTTTTCATTTCCCCGGAAGGACTTCTATGTTGTCTCTTTTCTTCTTCCAAAAATATATTTAATTATTGTGGTAACGATTAGCGCTAATATCGCCACGCTCATCATGTTCTCGTCCGAAAGCTCCTCAGATTGGTTTAGAAATCAACGAGAACAGTACGAATATGTTCCACATTATTTATTGTTTCTTTCTCCGGGAGGATTTTTTGTTCCGTCCATAAGATTTATTTCACTGTTATGGAATCCATTTATGCTAATCATGTTATTATGCTACGTTCTCCTTTCCTTTAACAGGACTAAAGACTTGTGGTTTTTCTGGAGACTTTATAAAGAGTACAAGCTCAGCACACAGATTTAATTTATTTACGTCGTCCTTTTTTTCCTTCGAGAACATCTGTT